>CAJVPS010000574.1:0-22558 GCA_910591765.1 Ambispora leptoticha
ATAAGATAAAATATAATATAAATAATTTTAATTTTATAACTTATAATTATTTTTATTATTTAAAAGTATTCAGATCTAAGATTAATTTAATAAATAAAAAATACATATTTATAAAAAATGAAATGAATACTCAATATAAATAATTAATAATAATTAATTTAATAAAAATATATATATTTAAATAGAATTAATTATTTTAATTCATATCTTTAGATGATAACTAATTATAATTTAATAATTATAAATATAATAAATAATAATATAAATAATAATATGAAAGAATAAATAAAATTATAAAGAAATTATTAAAAGAAAATCTAATTAAAAATATTAATTATCTAAATTAAATCTAATATATTAAATATATTAGATAATTATCTATATATTCAGAGTGAAATTAATTTTTATAAAATATAATACAGAAACTAATCTATTATATAAATAATGCAAAATGAAGATCTAAGCTAAAGAAAGATAATTTAATCAAAATTATTACAACTTTTTAATAAGTTATGAATAATATACTTGAAGATTATAATTAGAAATTTATTATAATCTATATTAATAATATAAATATATACTCAAAAACTTGTGAAAAATATTTATCATATTTATAAAAAGTTTTTTTAATAAATTAAAAAAGCTAAATTTAAAACTTAATTTAGAAAAATATAATTTTACTTAAATAACTTATCTTTTCTTAAATATATAATTATTTAAAATAGAATTTTATCTGATTTTATAATAATTAAATAAGTTCAAGAATTTTCTATACTAATAAATATTAGAAAATTTAGATTATTTCTAAAACTAACTAGATATTATAAAAAATTTATCAAGGAATTTTCTTAAATAGCAATATCTTTATTTAAACTTTTAAAGAAAGATATTATTTTCATTTAAATTGTAAATCAAGAAAATATATTTTAAACTTTGAAAGAAAAACTTATTATTATTTTAATTTTAATTTATTCTAACTTTATAAAAAAATTCTATTTTTACACTAATATCTCTGATTCTGAACTTAATATAGTATTATTTTAAAAAGATGATAAAGAAAAAGAATAAAAAGTAGTATATATAAGTATTTTACTTAAGCTAGTTGAAATAATACCAAAAAAGAAGCTCTAATTATAATTTAAGCTATTAAATAACTTTAATATTATCTTTTTGGATCTCTTTTTGAAATTGTTACTAATTATAATATATTTTACTAATTATTTATTAAATAAGCTAATTCTAAATTTTACATTTCTTATTGAATAATAATTATCATATTTATCTTAAAATAAGTATGAGTTTTTGAGATATATTTTGAGCTCTAAATCAGAGTAGTGCTTATTTTTGGATATATTTTTTTGAATGATAAATATATAGTATTCATTTTTTAAAAATACATTTATCAAGTTTTCTTTCTTATTTGATAATAAACATTACTTTATTTATCTGCTGCCACTTCATTAATATTGTAATTTTATTAGATTAAAAAATAGTATCTATTTATACATAGCTTAATAAATTAAAAAGAAAAATATTTTAGAGTATATAGATATTGTAAATACTACTCAAATTACAAAAATACTTAGATATGATCTTATAATAATATATCACTTTCTAAATAAACCAAAAAAATGAAAACTTACTATATTCAGAAAGATTATTAGCTTTAAAAAATCACAAAAAGAATATATTTATATGTGAAGCTAGTAAAAAATAATATATATCACTATGTGAAATAGTTACTAATTTAGATCTTACTTGTAATTTATTAATCATCACAAATATATTATATAACTCTAAATTTTACTCATGTATTATAGCAAAGAAATCTTATATCTTAGAAATATATATATATATACTCATATTAAATAGTATGAAGAAAATAAAAATAAATTAGTTTATAATTAGTCAAAAATAGTTTTCTATAATGAAATTCAGTATGAAAATTGAAAAGCAGTTATAGTAACCAAGAGTTTGATGGCATCCTGAAGAAAGTTTAATATTAATTATTTGACATCTACCTTTAAAAATAGATAAAAATCTGTAATGATTTGGAAATATTTCATGAAAGAACTATTAATTTTTTATGATAAATATAAAAAAATAGCAAAAAAATAACTATAAATACCTATCTTGAAATCTTAAAAACTCAATTACTTTTATTTTAGAATACAATTAGAAAATTAACTAGAAGTTATATAATTTTTCAACATGATAATATACTGATATATATTATAAGAAAAACAAGAGAAAATAAAATTATAATTATTAATTAGCCAGTGAATTCTTCAGATCTGAAATCAAGAGAACATTTAAAAAATATTAAAGGACAATATTCAAAAATTAAGAACTTTCTGATAATTATGAACAAACTTCAAATATAAAATATAATATAAACATGCTTATTTTTGAATATGCTTATTCTTAAAAAATCTATATTTAAAAATTAAAAGCTATTTATGCTTATTTTCAGGGATGCTTATTTTGAGACAAATATAGTATAATGAAATATAACTTTATTATTATTTATATAATTGAAAAAACTAATCAAAATACTAATACTTTTTTAAGAATATATTTACAAGAATACAAAATAAAACTTAATTAAATACTAAATTATCTGATTAAATAATCTATTAAATATAATATAATAAATTTAATCATATATTATAACTTAATAAGATATTTAGAAAATAAAAGTTATTATATAAGATATACTGAAGTTTAAATGAAATATAACTTTATTATTATTTACAGAATTGAAAAAACTAATCAAAATACTAATACTCTCTTAAGAATATATTTACAAGAATAAAAAACAAAACTTAATTAAATACTAAATTATCTGAAATAATTTAATTAAATAATCTATTAAATAGAATATCTCAAATCTAATTAACTTAATACAATAAATTTAATTATATATTATAACTTAATAAGATATTTAGAAAATAAAAGTTATTATATAAGATATACTGAAGTTTAATAAAAGAAAATTCATTAATAATCAAAATACTTTTTAATAATTAATAAAATATTTTATAAAAAAATAGAAAAAAAATTATATTACTTCAAGTATTAAAAGAAAATAAAATTAAAGTAGTAATAACTAGTATATACTTACATTTACTTGCTAAATACTTTGAATTTAATAAAACTTATTAATAAATAGCTATTAGATATTAATAAAATAAAATAGATATAGATATAAAAAATTTTATTAGATTATATAAAACTTATTAAGAACTGATAGGTAAACTATCAAATAATCTTTATATCTTATTAGAATTAAATAGGTTTTAATAAATTATAATTAATCTTATTAGATCTTATAAAGTAACCAAGAAATAAAATTAGTATATTATTATAATAATTAATCTATTAATTAAATAATCTAAAGTAAAAGTAATTTCAAATAAAAAAACTAATATTATTATTAAATTTATCTTTAAAAAAATAATTTATAAATATAAATATTCTAAAGAATTACAATTTAATCAAGAAACTGAATTTATAGCTTAAGTAATTGAAGAACTTATTATTTAATTTGAAATTAAATATAAATTTTTATTATTTATTAATAAAATAGTAAATAATTTAATAAAATCTTATGTAAAATACTTCAAAAATATTATATAATATTAGATAATTAATAAAAAATATATATATTATTAGTATTATTTATATACAGAATACTTTAGAATAATATTATAAAGTATAAATTCTTTTTCTTGATCTATAAAAAAAATATCTAATTATCTACTAACTTAAAATATCTATCACTAATTGAATAAAATAATAATAAAGAAGATAAGATATTAGATTAAATATTCTCTCTTATTAATTATTTATCTGATAATATTAATATAATACAAAATTAAATTCAAAGATAATAATAATAAATAAAAAAAAGATATAACTTAAAATTATAAAGAATTATATAATTTAATATTAATAATAAAGTTTTAATATATAATATAAAGTAATATATTATTTACAAAAATAAATTTCAGTTAAAATAAAGTATAAAATAATTTTATATTTATAAAATTCTTAATAATAAAGCTTATAAATTATATAATTAATATAACTAACTATTATATAAAACTTTTAATAATACTTAATTAAAATATTACTTTAATAAAAATAATTATCTTAAATCAAAAATAATTATTAAATATATAAAAATATCACTAACAAAAAAAGAAAATTAAAATTAGCTTTTTAATTACATAATATTTATTCATTTATCTTTAATTTTATACAAATCTTATTTAATAATACTTATATATATATATACAGATTTTTTTATTAAAATTTAGTTTTATAAATACTGAACTTTCTTTCTAAATTTTTTTTTAATTTTTATTATTTTTATTTTTTTATTTTTAGTTTAATTATTATTAATTATTAACTCTTTTAAAATAAATATTCTTAATAATTTTGATTTTATTCAAAATATTCTTGTCTTTCATAATAAATTTTATAGATCTTTATAACTTAATAAAGACTAATTAATACTTAAAAAAATAATTAGAAAGTTATCTATTATCTTAATATTAAAAGATAACTTAACTTCAGTATAATTATAGAAGTATCTCAAAAATAATATTAAATATAGAAGAAGTTTTAATCTAATTAACTAAATTATAAGATATTATAGAGAGTGAAAAGAAATATTAGATGTTTTACACATTTTTAAATTAATATATATCATTAAATCTTGTATTTTTTTTGACAATTATTTTATAATAAATTATTTATATATAGTAATAATCTATAACCAAAATAAATCTCATTCTCATATAATATATCTAGATATTATAAAACTACACAAAATTTTCTCTCAAAAATTTATTCTTTAAATTTTACTATGTGATGTGTCATAAAAAGAAATTAACAGAAAGTCAGAAAAATGAAATTATTATTGCAAAAAAACTTAGTCATATATATATCAAGATCTCTAAGATTATAATTTATTTTATAATCTATATATTAAAAGTACATAAGCTTAAAAAATTATCTAAAAAAATAATCAGATCATTTACCAATTTATAACAAATCTGTATGCAACATCTCAAGACTTTAGTAATCCAAAATAAAAATTCTCACCATTAAATTCTTTTCTAGATTATACAAAGTATTAGAATTATAATATAAATATCTGAATCATTCTATAAATAAATAAATAAATATCAGAACCTTCTATAAATAAATAAAATTAATTAAAAAAAATCTTTTAATATTTCTTTTATCTCCCTTCATGGATAATCTGATTATTTTTTAGATAATTTTTTAAGCTCATATGCTTCTAATATATAGATCACAGAATAATCTACAATCTTAGAGATCTCAATATATGTATGATCAAGTTTTTTTGTAATAATAATTCTATTTCTCTAACTTTCTGTTAATTCTTTTTCATAATATATTATATGATAAAATTTAAAGGATAATTTTTTGAGAGAAAATTGTGCATAGCTTTATAACTTCTGAATGTGTCATATAAAAATAAAATTTATTTTGGTTATAAATCATTACTATATGTAAATAATTTATTATAAAATAATTATCAAAAAAAAATACAAGATCTAATAATATAAATTAATTTAAAAATATGTAAAATATCTAATACTTCTTTCTATTTCTTATATATAAGTAAAATAAATTATAGATATTATTAATACTAAAATTTTAAGAATAGTAATTATAATCAATATTATTTATTAATTTTGATCTAATCAAAGCTAAAAGACAAGAATTCAAACTATTTTTAATAATCTATTTAAAATAAAGATAATTAATTTAATAAATTACAATTTATTAGATATTATTTTAAATAATTATTAAAAGAAATTTCAAAATAATATTCTTGAAAATTATAAGAATTATAGAAAGAACTAATCTAATCAAAAAGAATTATTTTGATTAGAAGATACTTTTTACTTAAAAAATAAATTCACTAGTTATTATTAAAATATAAACTTGAAAAGATTTATAATTTTTAATAAATTATTTATAATAATCTTATATATATTGAAAATAATAAAATTAAAGAAATTTTAAGAAGAATTTAATTAGTCTTACTGGAGCTTGATCTTACTTAGAGAGATTAAATATTATTATAGTAATATAAAATTTTTTTAATTTATAATTTTTCAAACTTTAAATTTTTGATTAATCAATTAATCTTTAAAAATATATAATTTAAAATAATTTAATTAGTCTATTAATTATAGATTCAATTATATTTTAGCAATATTTTTATAATATTTTAATAGTAATTCAGAATTATAAATATATAATTAGCTTAAAAGTTAATAATAGTTTATAAATAATTTATTAATAATTTAAAAATAGTTCAGAAATAAATTTTATTTTATTTTATAATCTTTTTTATAGAATATTTATCTTATTTATTATTTATCTTTTCATATTATTTCATTATTTATATTATTTTTTAACTTATCATATATATATTATCTCTTTATTTTATTTGTTCATTTATAGTTTTTTTATTTTAAAACTTGTAATTATATATTAAAATAATAAATAAGCTATAAGTTAAGTTTAGATAAAATTTGTATAATCTTAAAAATATATAAATATCTCTATTCTCAAATATAAAATAAATATATTTGAATAGTAATAATTTATTAAAAATATTTTAATTTTATTTATCTTATAAATTATTCTTATATTTTTTATCTTAATATTCTATTTTCAATTATTTTTTTTATTATAATAGATTATATTCTGATTAATTATATATTTTTCTTGTCTGAAAAATATAAATAGTAAATATTCTTTATTTAAAATAAGTCAAGTATATTTATTTAATTTTAGAAAATTCTTATAAGCTTTTTCATATATAAAAATTTTATTTTATTTTTAATATATATTTTTTATTTATCTAATAGTTAAAAGATACTGTTAAAAAGTTAGTAAGTATACTAAATCTATAGTTTTAGTTTAATTATTTTAGTTTTAGATATCTATTTCTATATATTTTATAATCATATTTCTTATTAATTATTTTTATTTTTGTTTTATATTGATATAATACTTATAAGTATTAGTATTAAAATTAGAAAATCTTTAGAATAATTATAATTCTCTTTCTTTTTATAAATAATTCAGACTTAGCTCTCAAAACTTATTATAAACTATATTTCTAATAAAAATAATATCATAACTTGATTATAATTTTCTAATTAGATATTATAATTAATTATAATTTTCTAATTAATTATTATAAGTTATAATTAATTAAGATAACATCTTTGATTTCTGATAAAAACTATCTTAATAAATATAGTTTATAATATTATATTATTATTATAGTAATATAAATTTCTTTAATTTAATAATATTTTTTAGTTATATAAAACTCTTTTTTCTTTTACTTTATAATTTATTATATAATTTATATTATTTTTAACTAATTATCTTATTATTATTCTTTATATTTAATCTATAAATTTATAATTATCTTTTAAATATTATATTTATTCTATATTTAAGATTTACTTTTTTAATTATAAATATATTATATTAATATTAATATTTCATATATATAATAGATTAATTAGTTAATATAATTATAAATTTCTTTTTTTATATTTTATTCTTCTTAATATATAGTATTTTAATCTTAATTATATAAAAATCTTAATATTTTAGTTATAGTATTTTAATTATAAAAGATTATAATATGTATATTAGATAAAATTAATTATTAATACTTTAATTCTTTTTAAATTATATTAGTATATCTTAATAGAAGATATTTACTTAAATTAAGTCATATTTTTGATTTGATATTATACTTTTTAATTGATTATTTATGAATTATTATATTTTTTAGTTATATTTTTCTTTAATTAATAGTAACTTTACTTATAAATCTTTAGTCTTATTAATTAATAATAACTTTATTTATTAATTATTATAATTCTTTTGATTTATATTATTCTTTACTTTTATAATTTGCTTTTTGAAAATAATATCTATAAATATTAGTATAAATCTTAGAAATCTTTATCAGTATTGAAGTTATAATCTAATTTCTCTCTCTTTATTTATTATTTAATTTAGTCTTTTTCAACTTAATATTGTTAAAATGAATTCAAGTGAAAATCTACTTATCAAATTTATTATAATAATATTATATAAAAACTATTTGATAACTTGAAAAATATATAAAAAAGATAAATATCTTTAAAAAATTACATACTTGAATATAATTAAAATATTATATTTTAAGTAGAAATATATAATAATTTTGATTAGATTATCTTTTTTAGTCTTAGATTTTTATTTTACACTATTTATATAATAAATTAGCTTTTATATTACTTTTTTAAAGATTATTTTCATATTAAATATATAAATAATTATTTATATATTTAATTAATTAGATTTAATATATTATTATACAAATAATTATTCTATATATTTTTATATAATGTGTAACAAAAACTTAACTATATCAAATTTATTATAAATTTATAAATTTGATAATTAATATATCATTTAAAAATAAAAAAGTTATAGAATAAAATTGATAAGTCTTAAAAATTGATTTATTTATCTTTATTTTCAATAACTAATTTATAATAATATTTTATCAAATTTATTAAATTATTTAGAATAATTTTTGAAATAGAATCTTATTTTTTTATTAAAAATTTTTCTAAAATATCTAAAACTTTTAGACATTTATTTCTTAATATTACGCTTAATAATGATTTATAAATTTTCTATAGGATTAAAATTAGTTTAAATAGTTTAAATATAGAATAAATATCTTTATTTTAATAATAAATTTTGCAAGAAATTATTTAATAAATACAATAAATAAATCTATTATTTAACTTTAATTTAGTAAAAAATAATATAAATTAAGCTAAAATTAAAGATATTTATATATTACTCAACAGTGATGATTTATACGAAATCTGATACTCTTTGCAAAGATATTAATTCCAACTACGAAAATTTGGTTTAAAAATTAAGATTTACTCGATATTATTACTATCTGAAAATTTACGAAGAGGAACTTGTACACTCAGACTTTCATCCTGAAAATATTATATTTTAAGGCATTAGAAAATATTTGTGCTTTAAAAAATTATTCGCGATAAATATCAATTAAAAAATGCATTATTTTGATAAATTCTTAGTGAACTACTTTTTAGTAGCTTAATTAATTATATGATTACTAATTATATGAAATTTTGAGCAATGAAGTAAATCAATGTAAATTTTGATTAGAACGTATAAGAGATAAATTGATTAATCAATTTGTTTATTAAAAAGAATTCGAGTTGCACAATTACGCAAATTACCTGAATTTATATAAATAATTTCTCAAATGTCAATTTTTCTAATATTAATATAAAAATAAGTTCGAATGATACAGATGCATTTTCAATTTCATGAATTAAAATTCTATCAATTTGTTATGCTCTACAAATACCACATTTACATTTGTCTTGTTTCAGGAAACATGATATTTTTTTCATTGTTCATATTAATATTTAAAATATTATGATGCAAAGAAACCAGATCTTTAGTTATAAATCAAAATATATGAGTAATTTAAATAAATAATAAATTCTTAAAAAAAACAAAGTTCTAGAAATAAGTTTATAAATCTAATTTATAATAAAACTGAAAATAAATTAATTAGACAATATTTGAAATACTTCATAATCCGCAATGCTAAACTTTTTTGTTCCATTAGAACTCAACAGACCGAGTTCGTAGTTCTTTTTTGTACAATAATTATTATTATCATAATGATGAAATAAAACTAAATCACCAGCCCCAAAAACAGGACCATAATTTACGTAGCACCCCACACTTCGTCCCTGTTGATATTTGCTTAGAACTCCATTGACAGCTTGAATATCATCAGAATTAAACGCGAATAAAAAACTATTTAAAGATGAGTAGTCTTTGTTAAGCGAATTCCATTCAACCGGATTATAACCACCAATAATCTTTTCCTCATCTTTTACGCGAATGGCAACAACAGTTGGCCCTTTGTTATCACACAATCGATGAAAGTCGGTTTTCTTATATCCTTCACGACTCCCTCTCAATAACAGCTTCAATTCAATTGATTTAGTTTTCTGATTTTCATCTTCCCCTTTAATCCAATCAATTATTTTATAGACCTGATCCTGCGAAAGAATCGTAGAGTCGATAGTTAACTTGCTGCGAACTGGGTTTATCTTGCTGCGAACTACATGTAAGGTGGCTTGATGTTCTTCACTTCCCGGTACCAAATAATGATGTAATAAATCTTTATAAAGCGTTTCTGGCAAAATTTTAACATAGGGCATAACTTTGTTGTAGAAATCAACCGAATTGATATGGAAGAAACGAATCAATGGTAAACAATTTTTGATTGCAGATTTAAGTTGATCAAATTCATTATGTGTCCATTTTTCCACTGAACTCCCCATATTAACTTCGCCAAGATCTGCTGCTTTAGAGATTCCCCATTCAAGTACCTTCTCCCAAATTTCAACTTCATTTAAATTTAGATCATCACGTTTGAGCAAACAAACTAGAACTGATTCATGAAGCTTGGTAAAATCAGTTGACTGAAAAATAGCAGCTGGGTTTTGATATACGATGTCCGTGAAAAATTTATGAAGCTGAGTAAAAGAATTATGTTCGAATGCAATTTGATTGATTAAGGCAAAACGCTCTTTCAAAGCTTCAGAGTGGTGCTCGAGAAGGTAAATTTGTATATATTCAATCAGATCCACAAGAATCAATTCATCAACTGCAACTAATAAATCCAAAAGCGTCGTAACACTGAAGTTTTGTAAATTGATTTTTCCACTGTAAATATATCTATTAATCAGAAAATTTAGTAAGCTTTATTTGGTAACATTTGCTTTGTTTTTAACATGATATTACCTCAGCAATATTTCAAATACTCGAGGTTCGATATTCGGTTTCTTAAAAATAATCATCTTATTCGGTTCTCGCTTCACCCAAGCATCAGAAAGCGCTACTGCAAAATATTGCGACTGTGCCACCAAGATTGCTGAGTGGGCTGAAAAAGTACGTTGAGTATTCTGATTTTCACCAACAATAATCGAAATGTCACAATAGTTGGAATTTTCATAAAATTTATTGAACCTGCCGGCGTGTGAAGTCAATAAAAAATCGGGTGTCATTTTTATTTATTTAATTTTTTAATGATACGTAACTTTTATTTTTCTCAAATGTTTCGTACAGCTATCAAGGTGAGTACAGAATTTATCGTTGTATACATGTACACAATGTTTTTTATGGGACACAAACACGGAGATAAACTGTCCGGAACGGAGCAGTCTGCGTCCGGCATTATTTATGTCCTGGACGTTGATGTCCGTGTTTATTAATTCCAGCTAAGGATCTTTAGTATTAGCCAAGGTTGAGATCAACTTTGTCCGTACCCTGCAAAAACAGACGTGGACGCGAACTGTTCCGTCTCAGACTTTACGCTAAAAATCGTCGGACAACGTCCGTGTACAACACTGCATCTAAATGAAAACTGTCATATTTAGAAATATCGGACATTAACGTTAATATTGCATCATGTATTTCGTAATAATACATATTGTACATGTGTCAATAAATTACGATTACATGTACAGTACATATTAATATGGATTTGTAATGATTTAACGATCAACTAAATTTGGCTTTTAGTGTTGCATTTAATCACAATCATAACTATAATAAAAAGGACTGTGTATAGCAAAATTATAACTCGTTTAAAAATATTTATAGGAAAAATCGTTGTTTTAACCTAAAATTTTATCTTGATATTCATTCTTTTCATTTAGTGAAATTCTTTATCTGACACGTTTTAAAATATTTTTTTAAATCAAACATACAATCTTTTCAACATTGAAACTGGCTCGCCAGTGTCAACAAAAAGGATACGTTATATTGGGATGGTTAAGATTAAATTTGAATTTTGGCTGTACAATTTTTTCTTTCGACATCCTTTCCATTATTTGCAAATTCTTGTGATACTTAAAAATTTAATACAAATCTATAAGGGAGAAATTAGAAGTTTCCCACTCAATAATTTGTTTATTAGTTTAGGTGTATTATCATAGGTGTATTATCATCAAGGTTATTGTCATCATTGATGACAATCAAGATACGGAGATAAATCATTTATATGAGTGTTCCTATCACTAAATTACATTACGCGTACAGTCATGACTAATGCTCTACTACTTGACATCTTTAAATTATAAAAGATGTAAATTTTATGGGATGAAATTGCAAAATGCATATTATTTAAGTCAATACATAAGAAAATTTTCTTATCAATCTTTAAAGTGTAGGTCAAATAAAAGTTACATGTTTTAATGTTAAATTTACGCATTATTTTTACATTCATAATTACCAGTTATAAAAGGCATCTAAATCGTGACTTATATAACACACCACTTTAGCTTGTTAAAAACGACGAAGCAAAATATTGCAACCTTTGTTGTAGACTCCATAAATTCTAAATATTCCTGAGAACTCATTATAAACAAATAGCATACTCGTCCAGCTACAGTATTGGTTTTCCAAATAATACAATTTAGTCTTAATACTTCAAGAATAAAAATATAGAGCAATGCAATAACACCTCATCTGATATAGAAAAGTGGCATTCATATGTCGTACTATATCAGGTATTGGTATCAATTTATAATGTGTTTGGAAATGCCGGATCTGAATGTAAAAATGATACCTATCATACTCAGTTGACAAGGAAAAATAATAATTTTATTGAAGCTGCATGAAAAATGTGTCATAATTCGATAATAATATCACGTACAAAAGAAATAGAAAACCAAAATTTATCACAGTTTGGGAGACCATAAAATCTAAAAATCAAGAAAAAAAAATGCACATTTAAAGAAATCAAAAAGATAAACTGAGTCATTTTACAAGTTTGGCAATAAAAGTTTATCTGAAGATACCTAAAGGTAATTTCGTTCCTATTCATAATATAATATGTTCATTGTTTTTGAGAAACCATGATATTTCATCAAAATAACACTTGCTCCACACTGGAAAAGAAGTCACGAAAATAAGTTCAAATAGAGAATATCAACAATTAGCGTGTTCTCTAGATCTGCAAGTCATGATCAAGATTTGATGTGTTGGTTTTGAAGGAGGTTGTAAGCTCAATACCTTGAGAAATCAAAGTGATATTAAAGCTATGTGAAGGGCTAATGATGTGTTAATTAGTTGTATTCGAATGCTTATGAGATGACCTGCAAATTATGTTCAGTCAAAAATTTTATATTCAACTTATTTGAAAAAGTAAATAAATACAATAATTCATTGGATGGTCATAAAGAGGCATAAAACTGATAGAGAAATTTAACTGCACGAATTTTTGTTCAGCCCGAGAGAACAAATCCGTAAAAAAAAATAAACATCTAAATCCAAATTTGGTGTACTGTCAAAAAATACTGGAAAGACGAATTTACGTATTGCCATTTTTAATACATTTAGTTGCCGGCTTACATTTTATTCGTGAATTCTTATTGGTTGATTCTCATGTGATCAGGAATCATCTACTTCACAAATATACTTGATAATAACATAAACCTCTAAAAAAGACATTACATATTATATATTCTGACTATAAATAAGTTTGTTTAGTAACCAAGATGTATCGTAGATTATTGAAAAGACATAATTCTCCTTTGGTAACAATATTCAAGGCTATTTTTACAGAGCTATTTCCATATGTAGTATTGTTGCCGTCGTAACGAAAATCCCATGACTATTACATGCACATATATTTGCGTCTTTAATGTGTTACGAAAAACATTAGCGATAATCATACCGTATCATATGAACAAACCGAAATTTTGTGATGTTTTTTGTAATAATTTTTACTTTGTGATATCAACACCAACACTGCCTATGGAATTCCTTACTAACATTCCTACTAAAGAATGTGATAATTAGACATTATTACCAAATTCTTACCAAATTCACATTTTACATTGTACTTAATTATTTAGTTTATTCTTTCAATAATAATTACGGTTGATTTTCTTTGTTGACAATTGATTCTATTATTCTTTGCTACGAAGTATAGTCATGCCCATTTATCATACCTCTTACAAAATTCATGCTTTATATGTTAGGACTCGCGAATTCCCATAATAGTCTGCGATCTGTAAAGCAAATAGTTAACAATCAAATTGTATATAAAGGAAGATCTCGTGAGTCTGAGACAAATCGCTGTGTGATTTGAAAAAAAATAAATAAGAATTATATTTCAGCTTTTATTTTGTGTCTTGACAAAACTGATGCTATATTTCTTTTATGCTTAACTGAATTGAAGACCTTACTGCTATGGCCATACAAAGTGAATGAATTACGTTTGTTTTGACTCTTTGATATATTGGTTTGTTCCGTTGTTTGACTTTGATGTCGTTTTTCATCTTATTTTATTGTTTTCGGAACTTTTAAGGTTCGGAATAACTATTATTTGGAAATTAGTATAGTTATTTTGTTGTTATTGTTAAATATTTTTACACAGTGAAATGGATAGCGAAACCTGGATAAAATGAATTTTCATTTATAATAAAGTTTTCTAATGTACCGTGTAATTCATACTTTACCTTTATCCCTTTGAATAATTTACCCCTTTGATTGTTCAATCTCCGTGTAGATTGGCATTGGTGACCTTTTGAAGCCGCTTCATAAATCATTCTAGCTCTTGACCTACAATTTTTTAGACTAACTTCAGAATTTTGAAGTATTATTTGGCTCGGAGCGTGAATTCATTATTCGCCATCGATCTTTATTGAGATTGAAACAAATACTGATAAATGATCAAATTTTCCGAATTGTTTTTTATAGCAATCAATATCCTCAAGAATATATTAAATTTCTACATTTATTCTATTTAACAATATGTTATTTCAATTATCGCGACCAAATCTCAGTCCCAATAATGCTATGTTAGCAAAATTTGACTGCGTTAATTAATAATATTGTAAATAATTTCATAATCAAGTAAATCATAATATAAAACAAAATTCATTCATGCATTGCCATTAGCTTTATAACTTAAAATGAATTTATTTTGCAAATACCCAGCACATAGAAATTAGTACCGAGGAATGAGTATTAGATGCATTAGCTCAGGAGATTACGTAAATGCAAATTTATAAACAATAGCTGCCGATATTTATTAGTTTCAGAATACGGGTAAAACATGTATGAAGGAATAGAAAAAAAAATCAATTGTTTTAGCCTGTAAAATAGTCAAGACAAGTAATATACTGCAAGTTTTCGATTTTTATATTTAGGGATGTAATCATTCATTAAAAGAGATCAAATACGTAAATACGCGCGAAAAAAAGAATAAAATTGCCTAAATTAAAATAAATTTTAGTTACATGTACTAGATAACAAGAGTGTTGACTTACAGTTGAACTTTAAGAAAATATAATATCTATCATATGTATTAACGAAAAAGTTTTTTTTTTACTAACATTATATTTTAAGTGTTGCAAAAGATATACCATTGGTTAATAAGATAAATATTGTAACAAGTAGAATTTGACTTTATAAATAAATAACAAAATGCCAATTACTATCAATTCAATGTTTATATATCATCAAAATCATTTTATAGATGAATTACTATTTTTTGTATGCCTTAATGGCTGGTGCTCATTCTCTTTGATTTCATGCGATATATTAAATCAAAATTTATTTTAAAAATGAAAACAAATAATCCTTTAATAGTAAATTTAAATTTATGTATTTGACTGACTAAATTATATTCGAGTGTAATTTTTACATTTTTTGTAATTTCGAATATAAGACTCTCATTGATTTCTTCATGTGTTTTATGATATTTTAGAAATTGTAGTCTGAAAATACAAGTACTCAATTTACGTATTTTACATAATTGCTAGGATATTCCTTTGCAGTTGGCCTGTTTCTGGAAAATTTCATCGATAATAAATTTGCATTATTTGTTGTTCTCTTGATGATGCAGTTTATAAAATTTCTTATGATTATCGACCTTATAGCAATGCTAAACTATGCAAAATAAAATAGAAAACTGAATTTACTAAAATCTTTATAAGCCTCAAATACTTTGCCAAAGAGGTGATTGTGGATACTTTTTTCAAAGTTAAATCGATATGCTCCAAAATTAACATGATTTTTTACCTTAAAAATATTCTATTAAAAGTCTAATTATTTTCACCCTTATTTATTTGCATCTTTAATAAAATAATCCAAGAATAACACTGCGTTTCAAAAATAACGTCTTAATATATCAAAATTTATAAATCAGCAATTTTTTAAGTTTTAATGTAATACCTTATTTCTTTATTTTCAAATACTGAGGAAAAGTTTAATGACAAAATCACTTGAGCCATCAGTAAGCTTAAAATTCAAAAATGTAAAATTTAATATTATTACATTTCCATCACAATTCAGAAGTTAGTCTAAAAAATTGTAGGCACGACAATGGTCGAGAGCTAGAATGATTTATGAAGCGTTTCAAAAGGTCTCCTATGCCAATCTAAACGGAGACTGAATAATCAAAGGGGCAAATTATTCAAAGGGATAAAGGTAAAATATGAATTAACAATATTTTAGCGAGAGTAATAACTTTTTTACTAATAAAATATTTCTTGAATTCAATTAACAAATAACTATACTAATTTCCAAATAACAATCATTTCAAACCATAAAAATAGGTTTATTCTGAAAACAATAAAATAAATGAATAATGACGTCAAATTTAAATATAAGAATAATTCAACATAACAAGGAGTCAAACGAAACATAGAATAAAACGTGATTCATCAATTTTGCATGGCCAAAGCAGCAAAACCTTCGATTATTTTAAGCGTAAAAGAAATAAAGTTATCATATTTGTTAGAAACGAACGAATAAAAAAAGCTGAAGTAATTGTTAACGAGAGTTAAAAGATTCTTATTTATTTTTCTTCAAACCACACAATTATTTGTCTCTTTGGCTCGCGAGAGCTGTCTTTTTGATTGTTAACTAATTATCTATTTTACAGATCGTACACTATTACAGGAATTCGCGGGTCTAATTGTCAAAATAAAGTAGAATTATCTGTAATTATTATTAAAAAATAAAGTAAAATTATTAAGTTCAACGCAAACTATGAATTTGGTAAGAATTTTGTATGGATCAAGAGAATAGCCTACAATACAAATAGTTTCTATTGATAATCACATTCTTTGGAACACAAAATAAAAATTTTTGTAAAGAATTCCGTGTTATTAGGGAAGGTAGTATTGATGTTAATATCACAAAGTACATGTAATAATTGCTAGAATTTTTACGAAGCGAGATTAATGTTGATGTTACAAAGTAAGAATTTTGTAAAGGAATTTTTACAATAACACCATCACCTCCTTCAGATTTTATTGAAAATATTTACCAAGAATGATGAACACAAAGAGGATTTAATAAATGAGAATATAAGGAATGATTAGATATTGGAACACCAATGATTTTCGTAACACATTACTAATTAAGGTCATGTAAGTCCAGAATTTCGCAATCACGAAATCGGCGGCGGTGAAAGTTTGATTTTCCTAAAACAAGTTACAAATGATTTAGGAAAAATGTAGTACATGTACAACGTAAAATGTACATGTATGCTAATTGATCTTACGTTTTTTGCGAGTATAAGTATACTGTTGTTATCTTTGCACTTATACATGTACCAAGAAACAATGTCATTTTCACTTTCTTCATATGATGCGAACACCTGGCTCGAGCATATTAGATCAGAAAAACAAATAAAATTTTTTGAATTCAATAAATTTTCTGAAAAAAAAGTAATCGGAAATGGGGCGTTCGGTGAAGTTTTTAGGGCCGAGTTAAAAGAACAAGATAGAATGGTTGCTCTAAAGTGTCTTTATTCAAAAGGAAATACATATAATGAAGCGATTAATAAACAATTTATTAAAGAGGTAATTTATTTAGAAATGGAATTTCGAAAGATCAATATTGTCTATGAATATCAATGAAATTTACTTTTAATATAGCTGCAAGTTCTTATTCAAATTAATCATCACAAAAATATTATTCGTCTTTATGGAATTACTAAAGGTGAAATTTAAAATTTAGATTTTATTCTATTATACTTATGTTCAATTTTGTTTTAATAAGAAATATTCTTAGATCCAATTTCAGAAAAATACATGCTTGTTTTAAAATATGCTGATAATGGAACGCTTAAAGAATATTTACAAGCTAATTTTACTAAACTGGATGGCGCCGAAAAGTTAAACTTAGCAAAGCAGCTTGCAAAAGGACTAAAGTGTATTCATGATGAAGGTATTATTCATCGCGATTTAGTGAGTTATATTTTTAAATAAAAATTTTCTATGTAGATTTTAAATTCAAAAGCTAATTGCTCATATTCATTGATTCAGAATCATAATAATATCCTTATTCATAATGGAAAAATCAAAATATCAGATTTGGGTTATTCGAAGCTTTCAAACGACCAATCAAACTCGAAAACTGATCTAGGCATAATAAGCTATATTGATCCGGCATTTCTAAAAGATATGGATAATTTCAGACGCAATGAAAAATCTGATATTTTTAGCCTTGGTGTATTATTTTGGGTTATTTCCAGTGGCTATCCTCCGACCAATCAATATGGGTATATTTTCTCTACCTCACCGGAAAAAGAAAAAGGAATTCATGGAACACCAGATAAATATGTTATGCTATATCAAAGATGCTGGGATGATATACCAACAAATCGTCCAGATATACATGGAGTAAACGAACAACTCGAAGAAATAGAATGGTCTGCAGAAACAGTTTCAAATTTTACATCAACAAATACTGAAGAAGCTTCAGATGATTCATCTAACCAAAAAGAACAATTCAAAACTTTAGCTGATGATTTGCTAATTCTCTTTTATAAGTTATATGACAAAAGCATACTTAACGACGGCGACGACAGAGAACTTGAAAAAATAAGTGCTTCTTTAAAATCTTACTATGATAAAACTATTCAGTTTCCCTCTGAATTTAAAATTTATTTACAAAGTTTACAGTATAAAATTGAATATAAGATTTTTGTGGGATTTCTATATCACAATGGGGTTATTTTAGAACAGGATCATTCAATAGCATATGAAATTTATAATGAAAGTGCACTTAATAGAGATCCACGAGCTCGATGCTTACTGGGTGATATATATTTCAATGGAAGCGGAGTTGAAAAAGATGAGAAAAAAGTCTTTGAGTGGTTTTTGCAATCAGCAGAGGGTGGATACAGCACTGGGCAATGTAAACTTGGTTTATGTTATCGACTAGGTATTGGCATACAAAAGAATAAGAAAAAAGCCTTTGAATGGTTTTTGAAATCAGCACAGGGTGGTAACAGTACTGGACAACTTTTGCTTGGATACTGTTATCAAACTGGTCTTGGCATACAAAAAGATAAGAAAGAAGCCTTTGAATGGTATTTGAGATCAGCAGAAAGTGGAAACAGCACTGGACAAAATAATCTTGGATATTGTTATCTAAATGGTGTTGGCATACAAAAAGATGAGAAAAAAGCCTTTGAATGGTATTTGAAATCAGCAGAAGGTGAAAACAGCGCTGGACAATATAGTCTTGGATATTTTTATCAAAACGGTATTGGCGTACAAGAAGATAAGGACAAAGCATTTGAATGGTATTCGAAATCGGCAGATGGTGGATTTGCTCCTTCGAAACAAAAACTAAATAGTGATTGCGTCGTTTCTTGAATTTTTGTGTAATAATTTACTTACCTGATCAAATATTTTGTTCTTTCAATTCAGTTTTTCTATTTATAAATTAAATACATTCTATAAATTAACAATTTCAATAAGCTTCCTGGTTTCTTTAAAACGATAGATCTTAGTTATTAAACAATCATTTATAGTCAGATTTTATAATTTATGCGCGTTTTTTGAAAGATAGATTTTATATAAGTATGTGTTTAAATAGATCTTTCAAATTTCATGT
This sequence comes from Ambispora leptoticha, assembly GCA_910591765.1. Lineage (NCBI taxonomy): Eukaryota > Fungi > Glomeromycota > Glomeromycetes > Archaeosporales > Ambisporaceae > Ambispora > Ambispora leptoticha. The sequence continues at coordinate 20,065 of CAJVPS010000574.1, forward strand.
AACCAAAATTTTTAAACTCTGAATTTTTGATCAACCCGGAAAACAAATCCGGCGCAAAAAATTAGACATAGCGATAGAAATCTGTCAAAATGTCAGACAATTTACATATAGCGATAACATTCATCAATAACTTTAATCCTAGCTTTTATGATAAAATCAATTTTATAATAGCATATATGATTATTTATCATGTAATCAGGAAACGACTATTTTCGCAGATATAATCGATGATTGCTGAGATTACATATTAAGTCGCCCTTGTCAATTTTTTACAGCACAATTCATTTTTTAATAAGATAAAGACACAATATTAGGAATTGTTATTAATAATTTAAACTAGAAATGTTTGAATTTCTATACATAAATATTAAATTGCTATACTAATAAACAAAATAGATTAGTGATAATGTAGAATTTAATGAATTATACAGCATGGAACCTTTATGGCGATTGATTGTGAATGGTACGTGAAGGAATAAAGAGGAAATTAGCAAAAAAAATCAAATATTAATTTAAAATTTAAAACACAATGAAATTATTAAGCTGCCTGGCGAAATTCATTTGATGAAATTACAAGGAGGAGTTACATGTATTAAGGCTGCCTAACAAAAAAATGACTAATGTATCACAATTAACGAAAACAGCAAAGACTGACTATAACGACGACGAGGATACAAGTATCAGAACGAAGTATTGCAAAAAGTAGTAATGAAAAAAGTTAAAATTTAAACATTACTATGGTAATAATAGTCACCTTTTTCTTATTTGAAACATTTCATTGTGAATTCGTTTTCTTGATATATCTCTTCATTTCATATGGTATATTAATATCACATTCTGTTTATCCAATCATGAATTATGAATAATTAATCATACGCACGAGAATTGGTGATGTTAACGTTTGTTGCGATCGTACGTCTCTATCAACTTGAGTTGGAGACTTGTCCTAAACGATTAATACGAAGTAAAGACTAAATAATTTTTTAATTCATTCTTTTAGTTTTATTTTAATAACTTTTTTTAAATTATTATTAATCTTAGAAGTGACCGTCGATATTACGGCCTTCGATATAATTTAAGTTTATATATAGAGATTCAAAATTATCATATTAAATCTCATAAGACGAATCTTTCTCTAATTGTCCGAACCTCATCCGTTATATCGAGAGCCACTGTATATAGTATTTAATTAAGAAATAAAATAAATGTAAAACATAAGAAATTCAACATGGATAAAGTTTAGAAATATAAATTATGAGTATAAATGGGAATAGTGATAGATAATTGTACTATGTAAGAAAATGATAAAGCTTTTACTTGTCAGAAAATAAAAGCTATTATCTAAATTTTTTTTGCAATAGAATTAATATATAGATATTATTTTGACAAAGTCATATAAAAAGCGATTTAAGATCAAATATTGAAGGATTTTATAAATTTTCTCACTTTAATGATAATAAATACCTAAGTTATGTTTTCTATTAGTATTTCTACCTTCAGCTCATTTCGAAATGTCACTCAAATGTTTTTTCTCATCCTATTGATTTCATGTCATTTTTATAACAGAAAACAAGAATATATTTCTTTGTTTCAGTTAATTTTAAACAAAACTCAAATATTATTTTATATTATATAAAAATTTATAATTGATAAGAAGAAGACAGATATATATTATATAATTATGAAAAGAATGAAGAATCTCAAAAATTTCATCTTTATATAATCAATATAATTAGCTAATTAAATATCTTATCTAGAAGAGAGAAAAGATTAGTTTTATTATAATATATATCTGTTCTCTAATATATTTAGAGATTTTAGTATTAATAATTAAGTTAATTAGAATTTTATTAATATTAACTTTATTTAAACTAATATAATTTTGACTTTTTAAATAAAAATTATTTTTTATTTCAATTTTATTTAAAATATTTTCTTATTTCTTTTAATATTCAGATTTTTTATTCAAATAAAGTTATAATAAGCTAAATAAATATAATAATTATTTTTTAAAATATTAAATAAATCTTTAAATATATAATTAGATCTTTTTATAGTTATTATACTTAAGAAAGATAAATTAAATAACTAAAGATAAATGTGACTATAAAGAGTTTTTTTTAATTATAATTAATTAATTATTAGAAAACTAAAAAAAATAATAATAATAAAAGATAACTATAGAGATATAATTATAAAGAGATCTGACTATATTATATAATTAACTATTTTTATTAATATTAATAAATAAACTTTTTTTTTCTTAAAAATAACTTTATTTTTATTTAAAATTTCTAATAATAATATAAATACTTCTTAATTTTTTTTAATTATTTACAGTGATAACCAAAAGTAATAACTCAGGGACTAAATTTACTAATAAAATATAGTGAAAATTGAAATTTTCTCTCTATATGAAAATTTATAATTTTAATAAGAAATAATTTTTATTTTTATATTAAAATAAAGTTTATCAGTTATAGTTTAATATATA
>CAJVPS010000575.1:0-22514 GCA_910591765.1 Ambispora leptoticha
AGCGAATATCAGGATAATAATGAAAGTGAATATCAGGATGGTAATGATAATGAACAATTTAATATATCAGATAATAGCGATAGTGATGATATATTAGAAACATCAAGTGACAGTGGTAATTATTGATAAATGTATATAACGATAATAGTTATAGAAAACAAAATCATCATTAGTTTTATGTATTTCACATCGCGTATTTTGATTACTATATATGTACATGTAGATCATTATGCGTGTATATACTATGCGCATATACGTACTATGCGCATAGTACGCATAGTGATGTACTATGCGCGCATTTGCCCATCTCCAGTTGGAATGTCATTTCATCAGAAAATAAGGGTTTTTCCAGTCATCATTAAGGTGACGTTTGGCCCTTGTATACATTTCTTTTTTGAACTGCTATTAACATCGGCGTAGCATTTGGTCAATTTTTTTATATCCATATGATTTTGCTAGACCACCTAATTTCAGCACAGAATGTTCACCTGTGTGCCAGAAGAATAATAGCCTTTTTTTCTTTTCTTCGAAGGTGGATTGTTCCATCTCTGAGATGGATAATGCAAAAAGGCGTGAAGCTTAACACATGAGTATTATTTATCCATGTTTGGTTTGGATTGGTTACAAAAATGATTGACTTGTATATGTACGACTTTCTATTGTCAACCGTTGTCACTGACTGTCCATGTACCTTTTTACCCGTTCATTAATAACTTGCCGCATTTCGACGTTCCGAACAAATATCAAAATGGTAAAAGAGAGATTATTTTCCTTTTTGAACTATTTTTGGAATTTACTTATTCATGCTAAAATAAATGTGCAGATGTATGTATTTTAACGTTAAATGATCACAAACTTTCAAATATGCACCTTTGAAATCTAAAGAATTATCTGTTTGATTGCATCACAAATTTTTTAATAATGATAAGTACATATTTGTTTGATATTTTATTACATGAATTATTTGCGAAGAAATTGAAAACAAACGTTTATTAAAATAGCATATAAAAAGTAAGGTGACATTTCACTTAATTTAAAAATGATATATTACGGAACCTTTAAGCAATTATAAATTTAAGTAAGAATTTTTATAAATAATTGCTTAATGTGTTGAAAATGGCGTAGTCGCCTATTCAGATCCCTTCAAGACCTAAATCGGCAGTTGATATATCATCGGTCGATATATCATCGCGTTGCGTTGTACATGTGCTTATATTCGCTGGAAAAATTGATTACGGATTCCAAACCAAAAATCAATCAATATATCTCAAAGTGTGTGTGTATATATTTATGACACACTTGATAAGCAAATATTTTATAAGGAGACTAGTTCTAGAAACTTTTACTCCTAGTTATCAACAACCTTTAATAGTTTCTTTTAATTACGAAAATGAGCTCAAAATAAATTTCTTCATTATTATTATTATACCCCTGTCTGTTAAATGAATCTCTAAAATTAGTAGCTTTACAGAGATAACAATATGTATTTCATCTTATTTTGGATAAATGCTTATATTATAATGTGAAACTTTTATTGTACATGTATACATTTACATATTTATTGTATGTATTTTACAACACCCATGCATATATTACATGTATACTGATTAGTAGAAACTTTATAAGATTACCATGCACATGTACTTATATAAATTCATTAGCACAGCACGGGATGATTAATTATCTTAATAATCATAATCAGCTGAATTTAGTGTATTCATCGTTACATGTACTAACAATTGAAAATAAAGAAACAAAAACATAGTACATGTATATGTATATGTATGTTACTGGTTTTAATATTTACATTTATTTTTTTTGTAATAATTAATGAATACATGCATGAATGATATAATGAAACATACTACATGTATACATGTATATTAATATAATTCAAGTCTCAATAAATAAATATAATGTTTAAAAAAATTTCATTTGCCTAATGTAAAATACTCCGGTAAATATGTTATGTAATTACATGTATATACATTCTTTCGAAATAATTTTCATGGACTGTTTAGATGCATTTTATAAAATTTTCCGATCCAACACAAATTTTTTGTTCCAATGAAATAAACCTAAACTTACGGATTAAAACTAAAAAACGAACTAATAAACCAAATAGCTGCGGTGAAAAATAATTACCAAACCGAGCAAGCCGATATTGAGGAGTTATTTGCCCAAATTAGCATGTGGGCTACGAACAAGAAACTAAAACTGCCAAGAATGAAAAAACTAAATTAGAATTAGTAATTAGTCGTTTAACCAATTGAAATTAGATGATTTGGCTAATTATTTAGGGAAATTACAAATATCTTTTCATTTGGAGATTGACAAGCAGTCCGATCCAACACAAATTTTTTGTTCCAAGTGAGAACCGAATAAAAATAAAATATATACATAATATTAAGGAAGATGTAATAGAAAATAATGATGATGGTGATGGTGGCTGTCAGATATATAAATGAAGGAAAACAGTGAACGTTTTAGAAGAACGAATAATTATTTTTACCTGTTTAAATGTACATATTATACAATTAAATTTTAAATTTCCACGTATTATATTAATTAAATTTTAAATTTCCACGTATTATATGCAGTCGCTACTAAAAAACGACAAACATAAATTTTTCAATATGCCGCCGCTTCGTCAACATCAACAATTATCTAACATTGAAACAACAGAAAATATTCCGCTGAATTCCTCTTCTGATCTAATTGATAATAATAACAATAATGATAATAAAGAAAATCGACGAAGCAGACGTGCACCAAGTATAGATATAATAGCGTCAAGGGTTGGCGTAACTAATTTTATAAATGTGATTAGTAAATTACATCCCGGTGAATCGAGAGCTCATTTTCCAATTACACAAGAATCACTTCAAGAATATATTGATTCAAAAAGAAAAGCATTAATAAAAGCAGGATCACTTGAACAATATCTTCAACACATACGAGTTTATAATATCGCGTTAGGATTTGGCTGGCAAGGTCAAATATTTGGTCCTATAATTAAGAAAGCTTTGGACGAACTAAGAACTCATGAAGAAAATCGAAAAAATTTAGTAATCCATTATCACCAACCACAACTCACTGAATATGTGGCTTCTAATATATGTAGTTCAACAGCTCAACCTGTCAGTAGTTCGACACCTGCAGCAGTTGTTATAAATATGCTAGGGATTGATGCTAATAATAAGAATAAGAATAATAATTTTGTCTGCGACTAAGGTTGGGAGAGTGTGATTAGACAAATTATGTTTGTTAAATCTAATCCCTGTGCCAATATTTACGAATATCGTTCTGTTATGCGACTAAAAGAAAAGAATGTAAGTGAATAGAAGGATTGGGCGTAGAAATTTGGAGAGTTTCAGAATTATTTGGGGTATGTGAATTAGAGAAATAAGAGTTTCGTGTTAAGATATTTTGGGGAGCAAGAAAGAGAGGGGATAAGGAATTATGCTTGTTGACTATTCTATTCTAATTCTAACCGGTGCTTTTTTTAGCTAAAGCCTTAAAATCTTATTATTCAAATCAATCAATTATTCAATTTCAAAGTTGCATTTGCTTTTTCTGAAGCAAAGGACGAAACAAATACAATGTCTTTTCTGGCACAAAGGACCTAACCAATATGATTACGGTTAGAATTACAATGCATTTACGAAGGGTTTTACAAATGGTTTATTAATTGGAAAAAAATCGTAAGCAAGTTATTTCTACCCTTTAATTGAAGGCCCGAGAGTCATTCTTTATATACATTTTTTTGTTAGCTTTTTCTATTCATTAGAAATTCTGTGATTCTCTTTTGAATGAAATTTATTGCTTTGTATTTCTAATTTCAACTGATATTTTTGAGAGAATTTACATATTAATTTAAATAAAATTTATATAATTAAAATAAGCAAAATCTGCACTATTTAATGATATATCTATATTTCTAGATTTTTTTGCATTAATGAGTTACAGATTAATTTGTTCAAATAAATGATTTGAAATTATTAAATAAAAATTATTTCAATCAAATTGATATGAAACTATAAACTTTCAAGAAATAGATTTTCATAAAATTAGTTCATTAGAAATTTTAAATTCCCATTTGAATAACATTTGATTACTTTTGTGTTTATTAACTTTAACTGATATTTTGTGAGAATTTACATATTGATTTAAATAAAATTTTATAATTAAAATCAGTATAACCTGCTCTATTAATGCATGTTTTCTAGAATATTTTCCATTAATAAACTATAGATCAATTTGTTCTTGTATATATTTACATGGTTATTTTAATACTCTTAATTAATCTTTGTGTTTTTATTACATCACCAACTATGAATTTAGGATGACTTCATATTTACTAATTTCTCTTATTCTTTTTGCCTTTTTATATAGATCAATAATTTCTTCACGTACAAAATAGCAAGTTCTGGTGTTTTAGACATTATTCAAAAAGGGTCATTTTAAAAAAGAGTAAAAAAATATATTTCAGAAAGTAAAAATAATTGGATAGTTGTTAGGTATAATACTCTGTTTTAATTAAATCTCGCAAATAATTGATCATTATTTATTAAAGATAACTCCAAAATTTATCAATGAAAAAAAAATTTTATTTTCTAAAACTAGAATGTTTGGCGCATTCAATAAAAAAGTCCATTTACATGTATAATAAAATTGTTGATTTTTCCAGTTGCCAATCTTTGTCCGAATACTTTTTGTCAGCCGGTGTACATGTAAAAGACCCCCTGGATCTGAATCAATTTTGAAGTAAGTTTAAACATAAAATATAAATTCCAGTTAGATCAAAATATTGATTATAAGGAAATAATTAATAAAAGATGAATCTAATCCTACCAATTTTTTGTACCCTCCTATTTTCGGTGCATTTTATTTCGGAATATGACAACTCGACGGATTTGAGCCAAAATATCACCATTCAAATATGTCTCATCGGAAGGAGGGTATATGAAAGTTGTGAGTTTCACCTTAAGTTTAATCAAAAGATATACAATATTCAAGATTTACAAAAGTTAGAACATGTGAAATTTCTAATGAGATCTAGATTATGCATGAGTTAAAGAACTACACACCCCTATAATAAATTAGTGGACTATCAAAAGAAAAAAAAATACCGTATTTTACTATTTTTTTAATATTCCTCCGGTAATTTATTGCAAGGATGTGTATACATAATGATAAAAATAAAGTTATTTGAATAGTCACTTGAGAGACTTAAAAAACGAATTAAATCTGATCGTTTACGCCAATAATTTCAACTTGTTAATTTTTAAAAGACTTGTAATATTAGACTTGATGCCATGCCATGTAATTGTAGATTGTTATTTCATTTAATTAAACTACATGTATTAAATTTCGTATACAAATTCCATTCGGTGAACAGCAAAACAATCAAAAACTTCATCTTTGTGATTTTTTAAAGAAGCTGGTAGACAAAAATTATCGCAATAAAACTAGATTAAAGTATCTTATTCGTCCTTCTTTGATACATGAAATTTGGTTCTTAAAAGAATAGCTTGATGAAACTGGCATACAAATCCTTATAAGAGAGTAAACTAAAAACTAAAAGATAATATAATTTTATAAACAAAATCAGTAATTATTCAGTTGTGAATTTCTCATTCTCGCTGTGAAAATTGCATTTTTTAGAACAATTCATACGTATTCGCATGTATTGATTACGAGCTTATCGTTATTTTACATTGTATTTTTTATAGTGATAGCCAAATTGTGGTTTTAACGTTAATGATTTGCATAATACATGTTACATTATACATATAACGATAATAATAACGATAAATAATAACGGTAACGGTAATACATAATACATGTTCCGTACATGTAAACAATGAGCAATGATGACGATTAGACATAAATATTCTTAATACAAAAACAAGCTGAACTATCGAGCAATATTTAACAGGAATTTTTTCACGACGACATAAAGCAGTTTCAATGTCTTCCTATTCGCATATCGATCCTACAAATTATTGGCGGGGGTACGAAAAACAAATAAATTTTTTTGATTTTAATAAATTTTCTGAAAAAGTAGTAATCGGAATTGGAACGTTCGGCGAAGTCTATAAAGCGAAGCTGAACGATGAAGATTTAACGGTTGTGTTAAAGAGTGTTTATATGAAAAATAAGAATAGCGATACATTCAAACAGTTTATTAAAGAGGTATTGTTTCATTTTATTAAGAATTGAAAAAATTTCTATTCAAGTATTAATGAAATCATATGCATTCCATTTATACCGATGCGTAGTTAAAAGTTCTCATTCAAATAGATTATCATAAAAATATTGTTCATTTTTACGGAATCACTCAAGGTACGTAATATATTTTTTCAAAGTTCTCTAATATAATATCATTAATTAATAAATTTTCCTTAGATCCGATTTCTGAGAAACACATGCTCGTATTGAAGTATGCTAACAACGGAACATTGAAAGAGTATTTGCATGCTAATTTCAACGAATTGAGTGGCAATGACAAATTGACTCTAGCTAAACAGCTCGTTAAAGGAGTAAAATGTATACATGAAGCAGGCATCATTCATCGAGATTTGGTAAGAAATAAATTTTGGCATAACGGCGGCGTAATTTTTTCTAAATGCTAACTTTATGTTGAATATTTAATAGAATCACAATAATGTACTTGTTCATAAGGGAAAGATCATGATTTCCGATTTAGGCTATTCAAAGTTTTCAAATGACTCAAAAACCGATTTGAGCGTAATATGTTACATTGATCCCGCATTTCTAAGAGATCCAGCTAACTTTATTCGGGATGAAAAATCTGACATCTTCAGCATTGGAGTGCTATTTTGGGTTATTTCCAGCGGTCGTCCTCCCATTTATCAATATGGGTATAGTTTTGGTTCTTCATCAGAAGACACAAGAATTTTCGACACTCCGGACAAATACGTTGGACTGTATCAAGCATGCTATGATGATATACCAATAAATCGTCCAGACATCTATGAAGTTAACAACCAACTTAAAGAAATAGAATGGTTAACCAATTCGCCTGCTCTAGCATCAGATGAACCGGATCTTTATACAGATATTATTGATCTTTCCGAATATGAAGATGAAAACAATTCGGAGGAACAAATTCAACTAGAATCGAGAATTTCAATGGAGAAATACTATCAAATTTTTGACGAATCAGCAACTCTGTTAAGCAATTTACTCGGCAAAGAGGAGAATTTGGACAGCATAGGTGTCCTTTTACAAATGTATTGCGAAATATATTTTAGTAATCCGAATTCTGTCATAATTCAGAATTATTTGGAATCAAATGCTCGGTATAAGTTACTTTTAGGATTTCTTTTTCAAACCGGATTCATAGTTAAAAAGGATGTTGCACTAGCTTTAAACATTTACATGGAGTTATCAAACAATAACAACAGTTTGGCTCAATTTTTATTAGGATATATCTATCAAAATGGAATTGGGATACAAAAAGATGAGCAAAAAGCCTTTGAGTGGTATTTGAAATCCGCTGAGGGTGGAAACGCAAGAGGACAACGTGAGCTTGGTTTCTGTTATCGAAATGGGATCGGAACAGAAAAAGATGAAAAAAAAGCATTCGAGTGGTTTTTGAGATCTGCAGATGGTGGAAGCGCAATAGGACAACGTAGTCTTGGTTTTTGTTATCAACATGGAATCTCAACACAAAAAGACGAGAGAAAAGCATTCGAGTGTTACTTAAGATCAGCAGAGGGTGGAGATGCTGGAGGAGAACGTAATCTGGGCGCCTGTTATGAATATGGCATTGGCGTACAACAAGATAAGGAAAAAGCTTTTGAGTGGTATTTTAAATCCGCAGAGCATGGAAACAGCTATGGACAATATCACCTTGCTCGCTGTTATCGAGATGGTATTGGTGTAGCAAAAGATGACAAAAAAGCCTTCAACTGGCATTTAAAATCAGCAGCGAGTGGAAATTCAACTGGACAATGTCTTCCTGCTTTCTATTATCGAGATGGTATCGGCATACAAGAGGATTAAAAAAATAGCCTTCGACTGGCATTTAAATCAGCAGCGAGTGGAAATTCAATTGGACAATGTATTTCTGCTTTCTATTATCGAGATGGTATCGGCATACAAGAGGATTAAAAAAATAGCCTTCAAATGATATTTAATATCCGCAGAGGGTGGGCAAAACAAAAATTGAAATCGAAAGACTATTATTCTTGTTCATTTATTTGAAACAGCATAACATCTTAATTTTGGTTTATTAAAATTCAATTAAATTTACACATATTTTGTTATCATTTACGTATTATTATTTTCTGCATCTTCTTTTAAAAGCACGTCAGAGTGTAATTTGGAAAGAATGCAAAGTACATGTATTCGATTTCGACGCCTCATAAAATATAGTTAATATATAAGATAGATTGACAAAATGTTCAACAGCTGGTTTAATGAGTTTCCACCAACCTGGAGCATGCCTTTGTTCAATCTCATGCATAATGTACATGTACTGTTTTCCCAGGTTGAAATATTTTTAGAACTTGCATGAAGAAGAATATGTACTGTATTTCATTTTGAACTGATAAATATCAAAGTTAAAACTTAATAGCAACATCGAGATGAATCTCTTTAGAATATATAAATTTATTTTTTTCATCGTAATATACATAATCAGATATAATTAAGTATGCTTATGATATAAATGACAGTTTCAAGAATATTTCATAATTATTTTGTCAAGATGTCATTTTCATGAGTGTCACTCGCTAACCCAATTACACTCGCTTGTATACTGAAACAACAGAACCCTTTCAATTACTTTGTTATCATAATTTTTTACTTCTCAGTCGTATCGGTACCATCATAATCATAACGATAAAATAAAAGAGTCAATATTTATCGATCTCAAATCAAACAAGACATGTAATAGAGTCATGTGCTAACGATACGTTTGTTAAATAATAATGATAACAAGCAATTTCATAAAAATTGTATTTTGTCTCTTAATATTTTCGATTGATATCGCTATATACATCCGCACGACAACCTGTTCAAATTTTTTAGTAAAAATTAAACGTTATTTTATTATAATTTTGATTTAGAACAATATCATTATTAGCGTTAGTATTAGTGCGTATCGGTATAACAAACGTCGTAACGTTAGCCCGACGATCCATTACTCTTTTTTGAATTATTTTCATAGGAAAATTTAGTGAAGCAATTTCAAAATTTGAAAAATGAAATGATAATAAAAATATCTACAGTAATGATTCACCAAAAAAAATAATAACGGTAAGCTCACAGCATTTGAAAAAGCGGTTGCATGGGATATTCAGCAGCGAAAGTTTTTAAAGGGGATTTCTTTTCCAATTCCTATGTGCAATTCCATCGACATAAACGTAAGAACGAAATTTATCGTATCCAAGTTCTGAAGCAAGATCCTTTGAACATTGAATTAGGAAACTCATCTCCTAATAACGTTTTATGAATGCGAATTGTAAGTAACAAAGTCGGAATGAAAGATAAAAGGGAGAGCAAGCACCCATAACAGAGTGATTAAAGTACTCAATTTGGTTTTGGATTCGAAAACCGGTAGGATTATCTGGTACTTTTTAGAAGCATTAAAATCAGGGCCACCCAGAATTAAATCATGACCACCCCCAAAACCTGGACCTCCATGTGGATAGCATGACACACGCCAACCTTTTATATATGTGCTTAGAACTCCGTCGATAGCTTGATGTCATCAGAATTAAAATGATATAAAAACTATTTAAATCTGAATATTCTTTGTTAAGTGAATTCCATTCAAACGGATTATAACCACCAATGATCTTCCCTCCTCTTTTACGCGAATGGCAACAACCGTCGGGCCTTTATTGTCACATAGACGATGAAAATCGGTGTTTTTAAATCCATCACGACTACCTCGCATTAACAGTTTCAATTCAATCAATTTGCTTTTCTGTTTGCCACCTTGCTCTTTAATCCAATCAATTATTTTAGAGAGCTGAGCCTGTGAAAAGTATTGAAGGATTGTGTTTACGAACTGGGTGTAAGGGTAACCTTTTGCTTTTCACTCCCTGGCACCAAATAGTGATGTAATGAATAAATCTTTATATATTGTTCCTGGTAATATTTCGGCATACAGCAAAACCTTGTTATAAAAAACAAAAGAGTTGATGTGGAAGAAACGAATCAATGATAAACAATTTTTGAGTGTCGCTTTGAGTTGGCTATATTCGTTGTGTGGCCATTTTTCCGTTGGGAGCGTCAGATCAATTTCGTCTGCATCTGTAGCTTGAGAAATTCCCCATTCAAGCACTTTTTCAAATGTCGATTTCGTTCAACTTTAGATCATCACGCTTGAGTAAAAAAATGACGGCTGACTCATGTAGTTTTGTGAAATCAGTTGATTGAAAAATAACAGCTGGATTTTGGCATGTGATATCTGTGCAAAATTGTTGAAGTTTAGTAAAAGAGTCATGCTCGAATGCTATTTGATTAATTAAGGCAAATTTCGCTTTCATTGATTTAGAATGGCGTTCGAGAAGATAAATTTGGATATATTCAATCAGATCCTCAAGAATCAGTTCATCGGCTGGGACTAATAAATCCAAGAGTGTCGAACATCATAGTTTTGTACTTCGATTTTTTCACAATAAATATATCTATTAAAATTACTTTATTTATCATTTCTTAACATGAAATTACCTTCACACTATTTCAAAAACTCGAGGTTCGATATTCGGTTTCTTAAAGCTAATCATCTTATTCGGTTCGCGCTTCACCCAAGCATCAGAAAGTGCGGTGGCAAATATTGCGACTGTGCCACTAAGATTGCTGAATGGGCAGAAAAAATACGTTGGGTATTTTGGTTTTCTCCAACAACAATTGAAATATCACAATAGTTAGAATTTTTATAAAATTTATCGAGTCTATCTATGTACGAAATTAATAAGAAGTCGGATGTCATTTTATTTAGTATATTTTTAATATTAATTCTTAACGTTAAGAAAACGACGATACGTAATCCTTATCGGCTTGTACATACGTTATTCAGTAAAAAGTAAGGCTTTTTATACATATAATTTAATATCGGGTTGGATTCCCATTTGCATCAATTACAGCTTGCACTCTTCCCGGCATACTTTCAACCAAATTTCCGGTTCAATTGTTTCCCATTCCTTCGTAAGTGCCTCCAATAATTCTTCCAAATTTTTGGGATGATTTGGACGTTTACGAATTTGTCTTTAAAATTCCACGAATGCTCAATTAGATTAGATCAGGCTCTGGGCAGGCCATGGAAGTGAAGTGATTTAATTTTCCTCTTTCCATTGACTATCTGGACCAAATCTTGAACTGGAGCATTGTCATCTTAAAAAAGATGAACAGAACTACCCAGCAAATCAATTAGAAATGGCAGAAGATTCTGTTCCATTATTTCTATACTTTATATCAGTAATTCCATCCTCAACTTCGATTAAAGGTCCAAGTGCATTTTGAGTAAACATCCCCATACCATTACTCCCTGATTACCCGATTTCATAGTGGAAAGAAGGCATTCAAAATCATATTTTTCATGTGGTTTATGCAAATCCATTGCCAGAAATCATTTCGGAAGATTAAATATCTAGATTTGTCACTCCAAACACTAATGCCCGATTATTAATTCAATCTTTACTTTCTAAACACCATTTTAACAGTTTTCCTCAATATATAAGATTTTCTCATCCCAGTCCGACCAAAAAATCCAGTTTTATAAAGAGCATGTCATATAGTTCTTTTACTAACAGTTACAGTCATAGCAGCATTGAATTTTTTGATAATGTTATTGATCTTCTTAACAATATTGATTAATCTTTGAGTGGCTCAATCATCTAATTTTGATAGTCTTTCACTTCAGGAAGCAACTGTAACATGATCAAAGTCTTTGTATTTATTAATATTATAATGAATTGTCCCAGAGTATCTCTAATTTGATAAATCACACTTCCAAGTACCAATAATCTCACCATGCTTAAAATCTGTAAGTTTGCAATTTTTATAAGTATTGATTGGATTTGATATTGATTTTTTTATTTTATTTAAAAGCTTGAAATTTTATTTTCTAATATATTATTATACATTGTATTATTACTATAGTAACATAAAGTTCTCTAATTTCATAATCTTTCTTTAATTATGTAAAATTCCATTTTTCTATGATTTTATAATTTATTATCTGATTACTCTTATTTTTATCCAATCATATAATTTTATTATTCATTATATTTATCTCTTAAATTGAAGATTTACATTTTTAATTATATATATTACATTTAGATTTATATTTTACACATATATTTATTTTGATATACTTCATAGAGTAATTAGTTAATATAGTTATAAATCTTTTTGATTATATTTTATTCTTCAAAAAACCTTGATATTATTAATATTATTAATATTTAGTTTTAGTGAAATGATCAGATTTCAATCTATACAAATTTTTATAGTTAAATATTTCAATTTCAAAGTATATTAACATATATATTTTGATAGTATTAGCTAGTAATACTATAATAACTTATATATTTGAAAAATATATAAAAGGATCTGTTATTCTAGCTTAAAATAAATAATTTTGAATTAAATTATTTGGAAAATATAATTAAAAAGCTTATTATTATAATAACAGTAATCTTTTAATTTCTTTTCTAATTATACTAATATTTTTTTTCTTACTTGATTTTTTTTTTGACTATATAAAGTTAATTTTGACTTTATTATAATATTATATTGATTTTGATTTAGGATACTGATTTTATATTTTTGGAAATAGAAAATATCTAGTTTTATTTATTTTTTGAGAGTAAAAGATCTTTATTATAAATAAGCTATATCCTTTTTAATTAGTTATTTTATATTTATTCTAGTTTTTATATTTTTCTTTAGTTATAATTTTTTTAATTAATAATAACTTCACTTATTAATAATTATAAATCTTTAATTATAATTAATTGATAGTGATTTCACTCATTAATTATTATAATGCTTTTAATTTATATTATTTTTTTCTTTTATGTTTTATCTCTTTTAAAGATAATATTTATAAATATTAATATAGACTTTAGAAATCTTTATCAAATATTAAAGTTATAGTCTAATTTCTATCTCTTTATTTATTATTTAATTTTATCTTTCTCAACCCAATATTATTAAGATAAATTCAAGTAAAAATTCACTTACCAGATTTATCATAATATATTTTTAATATTCTTTCTATAGAAATAAATCCTCACAAATTTATTATTATCACTCTTTTATATATAAATTTCTTTATATTTCTTTTATATTCTATTATCTAAATAATTAATAAATAATTATATCTTGAGTTTTCATGATTAATTATTATTCTTTTATTAGATTATCTGTTAATTATTATTTAAAAATATATAGAGATTCAAATTTTAATATTAGAATCTCTCTTCAATATTTTTATTTTTATTATCATTCTTTTCAACAAGAATTTTCACTTTAATTTTGGATTTTTTAATTAATCACTGAAAATATTAGAATAGTATCTTTAAATTAAATTATACTTTTATTATTTTAAGAATTAACTCAACTTAATTTTAGAGAAATATATATTACTTAACTTAGATAAAGAATAGTTTAATTATTAAATACTTTACTATTTAATCAAATAAATACATAAGAAGAATAACTTGATTTAATTGAGTATTTTTATTAATAATTCACTTATCAAGACTTTTTATTATAAACACAATCAAAAATATCTTTTAATACTAGTGAAATTGATGAATATTATTCTGAAATCAAAAATTTAAAAAATTTACCAATATCTTCTGAGCAAGATAGATTAAGTAAAGAATTTAAAAATAATAATATTCATTTAGATTCAGTAGAAAATAATAATATATATTCAGATTCAAAAGAAAATAATGAAAAAACTGAAAAAGAAAATAAAATCAAATAACTAATAATAATTTAGATAATTTAATTATCACTCTTAAAGTTCTCACTAATTAAATAGCTAATTAAAATAATTAGTTAATAAAGAAAATTATAATTTTTATTTGAAAGTATAAAGAAAATAATCAAGATTCTACTAAATAACTAAAAGACTTTAATATTACTACTCAGCTAATAGAATTACAACTACTAAAAAGTATAATTTGTCTAAGAATAACTAGAAAATACTACTATCTTTTGATATAATAAAAGAAAAAGAAATAATAATATATAACTAATAAATTAGAATAATGATTAAGACTAATTATATAGTTTCTGTTATCAATTTGATATCTACTTTCAAACTAAAGAAAAAATAAATCAATGACAAGATGAAATTGAAATTTTATAACAAATAGATATTGTGAATAAATTATAGATAAATTTATCAATCTGTTTTATAAAGTAAATCCTGATAATATATATTTAGAAGATTATAAAATTAGAACTTATAGATAAGAATTTAAATCTGAAATTAGAAATTAGATATAAATATCTGCTAATAGAACTTTTCTAAATATAATATAAATTACTAAAAATGTGAAAAAAGCTAATACAGATATTTCAACTTGTAAATATCACTAATCTCAAACTCAAAAAAACTCAATATTGAATATTATTTTGATAGTACTTTAAGAACTTAATTAATAAATAAAAAATATAGAAGCTAATAAAAAATAAAAATAATTCTAATTATTAATTTAATAATTAAAATTCCAATAAAATCTCTACATATTATAATTATAATAAGTCAAATTATATTTTTTCTAACTATTCTTAGTTATAATCATATAGAAATAATCAAAATAACTTTAAAAATAATTATTCAAGATCAAATAAAAATAATCAATAATAAAATAATATATTATTAAATTAGTCAAATTCTGAAAATAATCAAATAATATTACTAGTATAAATATAAGCTCTCATAGATAGTATTCAAATATTAATTATCAAATTAGATAATATAAATTTATTACTTAAAATACATGAATATCTAGTTACTAATAAAAAGACCAGAAATTCAAGAGTTACTTCTTATGAAATCTGATTTATAAATTAATTTCAAAAAGAAACTGCTAAAGATAATAAAGAACTAATTATTATTAAATAAGAAAAATATAATAATTCTTCTAAAATTATTCTAGATTAAGAAATAAATAATACTGAAATATTCAAGATACTTAAAAAAGAACTTAACAAGAAAATTATTCATAAAAAAAAAGATAAAATTACTTTATTTGTACTTGCTATCATAACTAAATTCTATAATATTCTAAAAGATTTGGTCTAATAAAAAGCAAATATAATAATTACTTAATTTATTTAAACTTTATCTTCTTAAAGAATTCAAATTCAATTATTAAAAGAAATATATTAAGCTATAATACTCAAGTCTAAATAAAAAAAAAGTAATACTTGAATAAAAACTTAAAATCATATCTGTTTGATATAAAATCAAAGTTAAAAAGAATATAATTGATTTAATTATTAATTCTAATATATTTAAATATATTGCTATATATAATTTTATAAAAGATATAGAATTAAAAATTTAACAAAGTTTAAATATATCTATTTTTAATATAAATAGAGTATTTAAATAATTTCTTATAGCTATTGATAACTTACTTTTAAATATTAATAGAATTATAATTCTAACTAAAATAAATATTATTAAAACTTAAATATACTTAATAATTATAAAAATAACTTTTTAAATAAAATCAAAGCCAATATTAATATCAAAAAGAAACTTCTTACTTTTGAATATAATGATAAGAAAGAAAAAGTATTAATTAAATCTATTTATAGTAATAGAAAAAACTCTATATTTAATAAATCAAGTTCTAAAGAAGATAAATTAGAAAAGAAAATTCTGAAAGTAAATTTAAAGAATAATACTTAGAAAAAAAAATATTTCTTATATAATAATATAGTGATTAAAATACTATAATTCCTAGATAATAAAATTTTAAGATAATAATAGTATTAAAATCATTACTAAAGAAATTTGAATTTTCATTGAAACTTCTAATTAAAATTTAAGAGATATTGATTTTAGAGATATATCTTTTTAAATTATTTGAAATATCAGAAAAATTCATGAAATATAAGTCTATCAAAAAGAAATTAAAGTTAAATAGAAGAAACTTACTTGAGAAGCTTATAAATAACTTGAAGAAAAATTTTTATAAAAATATAATTAAAATAATAAATGATTATTTAGCTGGAAAGAATCTAATAATAAATTCTAATATCAGAAATAATTTTATATTTTTAATCACAAATATTACTAATACTATAATGATTTTGTTAATTAGATTGATATTAAAATTTATAAGTTATTTTATATAGAACTTAAGATAATTAAAAACTAAATAAAAGAGAATTTTTTGTCAATATCTAAATAAAAAAAGTTTTGATTCTTATAAAGCTTTCTCATAACAAATCTTTTTAATTTCTTAAATTAAATAATATAATATATATGAAAAATATCTAGATAGATATTATACTAATTCTATTTTAATATGAATAGAGAAAAATTAATAACTTATGATAATTATATAATTAAAAATAATTATATTTTTTTACTTGTTCTTAATATAGTAAATAAAATGAATTTAAAAATATATATATACTGAAAGTTATAAAAAAATACTTCTGTATCTATAAATATTAATATATCTTTTAATTTAATTATAAAAAATAAAGAAAGAATATCAGAATAATTAATAGCTTAGAGAATAAGGATTACTATTGGAAGTATACAAAGAATATAATAAAATTAACAAAGTAATTTTATTTTAATTTATATATAAAGATGACTTTATTTATAAAATAAATAGCTTTAATAAGTTTATTTTCTATTCTATTTAGTTTATTTAAAACTTGATTAATAATAGTTTGTAATATTAGGCTTCTTCTTGTCTTTCTTTTTTCTCTTTTTCTAGATTTGCTTTTAATTAATTAGTAATATTAATAATTTTAGTATAAAAATTCTATAGAAGTTTTCATTATTAAAATATTTATCAAAAACTTAGTCTTAATTAAAAATAATAACTTATTTATCTAGATTATATTAATATTAAAATTTATCATGAATACTTAATTTCTTGTGATAATAAAAAATATAATAATTATATATAATTTGAACTTCTAGCTAAATTAAATAAAGAAAAATATCTTATGATTTTAAAAATAATTCAAGAAGAAGAAGAATCAATAACTAATAAATTAATTAATAAATTAGAAATAATTCCTATTTTAAATTAATTCTCTTAACTTGAATTGATCAAAATTCAAGAAAAATTTAATGTTATTTATTAGATATTAAATAAACTTTTATAATATTTAATAAATATTAGAAAGAATGATCTGCTAAATTAATTAATAATTATTATAAAATATAAGTTTTATAATAATCAAGACAAAAAAAACTATTAAAAAAAGCTCATCTAACTAATACAAACTATAATATTTATTATATCAAAAAAATAATTAGAATTTTATTATATTAAGTTGTGCTAGTAGATATTTATATAGTCATAAAAATTTCTGAAAAAGTTATATATCAAGTAATATCTCATTCTTCTTTTGCAAGACAAAAAATTAATATTAAAGATGAAACTATAAATGTTAAATATACTAAAAATATTAGTATTATTATTTAAAATAACTTGAAAGAAGATTATATTATTCAATCTGAAAAAAAATTACTCAATTAGTATTTTTATAATTTAAATCTATTGATTAACTTAAATCAGTTTTTATTTAAGAAAAATTTAATTATAAAGCTACTAGACTTGAATTTACTAATCATTAAAAAGTTTATACTTATTTTCTAAAATAAAACAAGAAAAAAAATTTTTAAAGAAGATAATACTAATATCTTTATAATTAAATTATATTAACTTAATTAAAATAACTTAATTTAATATATAATATATATTAAAATTAAATTATCTATTAAATAATAATCTTCTAAAATTACTTTATCAGATTAATAATTTATATCTAAAAAAATTCAATAAATATTAGTATTATCATAGTAATATAAAATTCTTTAATTTTATAATCTTTTCTTGATTATATGAAATCATATTTTTCTATAATATTTACTTATTTATAAATATCCCTATTTTTATATTATATATTTATTTTTATTACTATATTTATTATCACATTTCTATTTTTAAATATTGTATTTTATTTTTATTCAAGATCTATATTTTTGTAATATGATATTTATATATATAATAGAATAGTATAGTAGAAGATTATTTTTTAATTTTGGTGAAATAGTTATATTTAGAATATCAATCACAAATATCTTTCCATATTTTTTGATGTTCTTTCACATTTTTCAATATCTTTTTATATCTTTCAATATCTTTCTATACCTTTTCACATTTTTTAATATTCTTTTACATCTTTTTATATACTTTAACATTTTTAACATTCTTTAATATCTTTTAACATATTTCAATATATATATTTTTAATTATTTATACTTTAATACTTTAATTATAACATATATATTTAGATAGTATTAGTTAGTAATACTATAATAATTTATATATTTGAAAAAGATATAAAATGACTTACTATTCCAGCTTGAAATAAATAATTTTGAATTGAGTTGTTTGAAAAATATAATTAAAAAATTTATTATTATAATAATAGTAATCTTTTTATAAAGATTCCTTTTCTAATTATACTAATACTCTTTCTTTTACTCAGTTTTTTTCTTTTGATCATACAAAGTCAATTTTGATTTTGAATTATAATATTATATTGATTTTTGATTTTGATATTATTTTAAGAGTAGAAGATCTTTATTATAAATAAGTCATACTTTTTATTTTATTATTTTTGAGAGAAGATCTTTATTATAAATAAGTCATACTTTTATTTTATTATTTTTGAGAGTAAAAGTTCTCTACTATAAATAAGTTATATCCTATATTTAGTTTTTGTATTTTAGTTTTTATCTTATATTAGTCATAGTCTTCTTTGATTAATAATAGCTTTACTATTTAATTAACTTAAATCTTGAATTATATTAATTATTAGTAACTTCATTAAGCTAATCTTTATAATTTCTTTAATTTATTTTATTCTTTTTTTATTTATTTTTCTTTTTAAAGATAATATCTATAGATATTGGCACAGGTCTTAGAAATTTTTGTCATTATTAAAAGTTATAGTCTAATTTCTCTCTCTTTATGCTTTAATTATTTCAATCTTTTCTAATCCTATATTATTAAGATAAATTCAAGTGAAAATCTACTTATCAATTTATTATAATATATTTTTAATACTCTCTCTGTGGAGAAAGATTCTCTTTATATATTATTTATATTTTATATACTTTTATATTTCTCTTTATATTCTTTTCTTTCTTTTATTTATAATTGATAAATATTTGTGTCTTGAATTTTCATGACTATTTATTATTCTTTTATTAGATTCTCTTCAATCTAATTTCTCTTTATATTTTTAAATATTTTGCTTGCTTACAAAAAGTATTAGAGTAATATTAGTAAATCAAATCACAAATTTATTATTTCAAAAATTAATTCAACTTGATTTAAGTAAGATATATACTATCTGTCTTAAATAAAGAATAGTATAATTAGTTAATACTTTTATTTTTAATTACATTAATACTCAAGAAAAACAGCTTGATCTAATTAAATAATTTTACTAAAGATTTATCTATCAAGACTTTACTTTATAAATACAATCAAGAACTCCTTCTGATAATAGTGATATTAATAGATATTATTCTAAAATCAAAAATTCAGAAGATATACCAATACTTCTTATTCAGATTATATTAGTTTCAGAATCAGAAAAAAATAATAATTATTCTAGTTCAAAAGAAAATATCCAAACTGATTTAAAAGATAATAACTAATTAATCAAAAAAAAAGATAATCAAATAATATAAAATAATAATAATTTAAATAATCTTATCCAAGCTCTTAAAGTACTTGTTAACTAAATAACTGATCAAAATAACTAATTTATAAAAAAGATTATTATTTCTATCAGAAAATATGAAGGAAATGATCAAGTTCTAACTGAGTGACTTAAAGACACTTTAATATTATTACTTAAACTAATAATATTATCAATATCAGAAAATTATAACTAGTTAAAGAATATCTAGAAGATGTTACTATCTTATAATATAATAAAAAAGAAAGAGATAATGCCATCTGATTAACAGTATAAAATGATAATCAAGATCAATTATATAATTTCAGTTATCAATTTACAGCTCACTTCCAAATCAGAAAAAGAATTAATTAATAATAAGATAAGATTAAAACTCTATAACAAACTGGTACTATGGAAGAATACACAGATAAATTCATCAATCTATTTCATAAAGTAGATTCTGAAAATAAATATTCAGAAGAATACAAGATTCAAATTAATAGAAGAGAACTAAAATCAGAAATCAGAAAGTAGATATAGATTTTTATTGATAGAATTTTTCTAAATATGATATAAGTTATCAAGAATATAGAAAAAGCTGATATAAATATTCTAACTTAAGGATATTACTAATTTTAAATCCAGGATAACTCAATATTAAATACTATTTTAGTAATATTTCAAGATCTTAACCAGTAAATAAAAAGTATTGAAGCTAATTAAGATCTAATTATAATAAAAATATTTCTGATTATAGGTCTAATAACCAAAATTCCAAATCAGTTTCTATATATTACAATTGTAATGAGTCAAATTATATCTATTCTAACTGTTCTTAACTATAAACATACTGAAATAATCAGAACAACTTTGAAAATAATTGTCAAACAAATAAAAATAATTAGTAACAAAATAATATATTATTAAATTAGATTAATACTAATAATAATCAGAATACCAATAATAATTAGAATATATTATTAGCTCAAATATAAGCTCTTACTAATAGTATTCAAATATTAACTGCCAAATTAGATAATATAAATTCACTACTTAATATATATAAATACTTGACTATTAAAAGAAAATCTAGAAATTCCAGAACTATTTCTTATGAAATCAGATCTGTAGATTGATTTTGTAAAAAAACTATTAATGAAAATGAAGAATTAAATAATAATAAAGAAAATGAACAAGAAAATATCTCTGAAGCTATTCTTGATCAGAATATGAATAATACTAGATCATTTAAAATACCTAAAGAAGAACTTATTAAAAAAATTATTTACAAGAAGAAGAGCAAAATTACTTTATCTATACTTGTTATTTTAGCTAAATCTTATGATATTCTAGAAGATTTAACTCAATAAAAAGCAAATATAATTATTATTCAACTTATTCAAATCTTGTCTTTACAAAAAACTCAGTTATCAAAAGAAATATACCAAGTTATAATACTCAAATCAAAAAGAAAAAGAAGAGTATTACTTGAACAAAAACTCAAAATCATATTTGTCTGATATAAAGTAAAAGTTAAAAAGAATATTATTGATTTAATCATTAATACTGGTATCTCTGAATATATTACTATATATAATTTTATTAAAAATATGTGATTGAAAATTTAATATAGTTCAAATATATCTATATTTGATATAAATAGAGTATCTAAATAATCTCTTGAAGCTATTGATAACTTATTTTTAAATATTAATGGAATTATAATTTTTACTGAAGTAAATATTACCAAAGTCAAAAAATACTTAATAGTTATTGAAATAGACTTTTTGAACAAGATTAAAATTAATATTGAAATTAGAAAAGAACTTCTCATCTTTAAATATAATAATCAGAAAGGAAAAATACTAATTAAATTTATTTATTATGATAGAAAAGAACTAATATTTAATGATATAAGTTCTGAAGAAAATGAATCAGAAGAAGACTTTAAAAATAAATTTGAAAAATAATACTTAGAAAAGAAAACTTTTCTTATTTGATAATATAATAATTAAAATATTGTGACTTCTAGATAACAAGTTCAAGATGATAATAGTATTGAAAATATTACTAAAGAAGTTTGAACTCCTATTAAAACCCCTAACTAAAGTCTAAGAGATATTAACTTTAGAAAAATACTATTTCAAATTATCTAAAGTATTAAAAAATTCATGAAATACAAGTCTATCAAGAAGAAATCAAAATCAGATAGAAGAAATATATCTGAAAAGATTTTAAATAACTTGATAAAAAGTTTACTCAAAAATACAATTGGAAGAACTAATAATTATTTGACTGACAAGAATCAAATAGCTAATACTGGTATTATAAAAATTTTTTTATATCTAATTACTAATATTACTAATATTATAATAATCTTACTAATTGGATAATAATCAAAATTTATAAATTCTTCTATGCTAAACTCAAGATAAATAAAGACTAGGCTTAAAAATGGCTTCTCAATTATTTATTTAAATTTTAATAGTTGTAAAATTTGTTGGTAGTTGTAATATATATACCACAATTAGCCATAATTATATTATTAA
>CAJVPS010000576.1:0-22497 GCA_910591765.1 Ambispora leptoticha
TATTTAATATAAAAAAATTATAAAGATTAGTTAAAATTTGAATGATTTTTATTAGAAGTAATTATTTAATTTTATATTGATATATCAATCTTTTTATATCAGCTCATAATTATTTATTAATTAAATAAAAAATAGAATAGTAGATTGATTAAATAAATTATTAATATTAAAGAAAGTTAGACGCAAAATAAAATTATTAATTTTTTATATTTTAAATAAAAGATAAAATAATAAATTAGTTAAATAAAGTATTAACATCAAAGAAAGTTAAAATAAAAGAAGCAAAATAAAATTATTGATTTTTTATATCCTAAATATAGATAGAATAATAGATTAATTATTAATATTAAAGAAAATTAAAATGATAGATATAAATAAAATCATTAATTTCTTACATTCTAAATAAAAGATAAAATAATTGGATTAGTTAAATAAATTATCAATAAAAAAAAAGTTAAATGAAAGATACAAATAAAATTATTAATTACTTATTAACTAAATAAAAAGATAAAATACTGGATTAGTTAAATAAATTATCAATATTAGTAAAGAATACTTGTAGTGTATTAATTCTAAATCATCGCCATTATCATCATCATTGACTGATCAAAGAATATAATTCATCCTGGACGTGAATGTTACACATATTACACGGTTATACCCCGGGTCTATTTATAATTTACAAAATTCATTATCCATGTACAAGACCGGGTCTGAATCATGGGGGATATAATACAAGGGGGGGTGGTTTGCACAGCGTTTACGGTACTTAAACATATGCCTTTCATCGACGCGTCTGATAATGTATGTTCCTTCATCTTTAAGTCTCATCATAAGGCACGCTCAAATTTATTAAAACTAAAAAAAGGTACTTAACTGAATTCCAAATTTCCCTTCGTATTCATCATGCTTTTTGTTCGAGACAGTATAATTTTTATACCTAAAGTCTCCGTGGCAAGTATAATCCATGATTCATTAAGGGTTGAAAGCGTATGGTCGCAATTAAAACCCATATACACTTCAACGTTGTATACCAAAATTTGTACCATATGCTTAAATAAGATGAAGGAAAGCGTGCCGAATATGAAGGGATTGAAAACTTGCGAGCAAGTATAATTCTTTATGATGGCAATCCGAAAGTATGCGTCACAAGTAAATCCAGATGTGCATAACATTTTGTATTGCGCAATAATTTCTGTCCATTACTATACTTCTATTTAAAACTCATATATTAGGACATCTCCAAAATTATTACGGTATGTAGCTGAAATTTTCGGTGACAGCTCATAGGAACATCAAAAAGTAAAAGGTATGTGATATTGGAATCATGGGCTTCAAGTATGCAATCATGTTACTATTTTTTTTTTTTGCTGATGAATTGGATTTTTAAATAATAAATTACATTTTAAACATTTTTTGTGCATTATAGAACATAGTCAACAGTATCGAGAATAGTGTTGACACTTGCTTGATTACGATACAAACAACAAAACCAATACGGAAACTTCAAGCATCATAATTCATAATCATGATATAGAAGCATAGATACGCAAAAGTTGCAGTCGTTCGTCTGAGTTTGATGACAGCGCGACAGTGATGTCTTATCTGCTACTTGTATTGCAATCGAAATATATTGATAACACAATAATGCTGCTCGATCAAAAGCTTGAATTTTGCGGATTACTACTAGACACAGTCACAGCGTGATGCCTTAAACAAGAGTTTACTTTAACATGCCCAACTACGTTTACGCTGAACGAATGAATATTGGGTGTTAGATCGATTGTGTGAAACAAACTATAGGTGGTCTAGTAATTATATAGTCAGGGTCGATTTAACAGAATCGTGTATCTGAAGAATATCAGATCCAAAATGGTTGCTTTATTTTTTGTGCTCTTTTTTTCCTATTTTGTTGTCCAATGAACATAAGTCATAAGATGCTACGTTCCATCACAGTCTATAAGGACATGATCGGGATGCAAAAAACTTGTATCTTATAAAAATATAGAGAAATTAAATATACTTTTATAATAAGTTGGTTTTTGAAAATTTGTTCAGATAATTTGTTCTTATATAGAGATTGCAACTGTATTCTCGAATAAAAAAATATTCAACAAGTGAAATATTGTGCTTGACATGTATGTTTCTTATCTTGAGAGGATTTATTTAATTTATATATATAAATGTCTAAATCTTCTTTCTGTACAAGATGTACTTATTATCCACTATGTAATATAAATAGAATCATGAATAATAACTTTGTTAGATTACAAATTGAGATTAAATTATTTACAAAGTTGAAGTGAGATCCAAGACTTGTTTAATAAGATATGGATTTAGTGAGTTAATCAAGTAATATTGACTTGATATTTTTATTTCTATCATTTCAGAGAAAAAGAACACAATAATACTAAAAGGTATCACTATTGAACCTTTATAGATTACTCAAGGATTTTGACACAATGCAAACGATCGGTACTAACTTGCATTACATAAGTTATGCGAAGATATGTGTAATGATGCACAAAAACTTTAATTATTCCGCAAGTCACAAATATTTTTGTTTTGTGTGCTGTGCATGCAACAACAATCAAGTATCATTTTTCCACATTCGATATTTTAATCACACACAAACGTAATTATTTGATTAATTTATTAAAAAAAAGATTAGAGAAAAAGTGTGTGTGTTGCTGGATCAAACATGAGATATATAATGACGTAGAGTAATAATAAATGATAGGATGATCAGAATAAAGAGAAAATAGATGCAAAATAAAAAGAATCCAAATAAAAATTAAGAAAAAGCAATAATAGTGACAAGAGAACAAGTTATCACAATCAATTAATTATGATTTTCCAGGCGGTGTAATCATGCAAAATAAATTTTGTAGTGAATCAAAAAAAAAAGGGATTTTTTTTGAGAATTTTTCTATGTCTAAAGAATACTATTATTCGTATGAAACCCAATTGCTAATAACCCTTTTTCTTCATCCAAATATAAACAAAAAATTTTTTTGAAATAATAAGAAAAAAAAAGGGTACATACATACAGTGTTAACCTATTTACATTAATTGACAAAGATGTATTATCATCTTTTTCGTCATCAACATCATCAATAATACAAACAGCATAAAAAATCTTCACACTTCATTATCCTCACGTTTTCTCTTTGACACTTTAATATCAGCTTCTTCCGACTTGTTCGTCTTATTGGTGTTTGCTGCTTCTGTACTCGCAGCAGATGATTTTGACGTACTTGGTCTTCTCATGGTTAGTGGCTTTGTAGCACTTTCTTTTCGGGAATTTCTTCGTGGTGTTTTAGGAGTTGTTGCTGGGGACGTAGCTGAAGATGGAGTCGCAACTGTTGGTGTAACTGGGGAAGGTACCGCTGCTTTGGTGTCATTGTTAAGAACGGGACTTGCTCTTCGTGTTACTTCCTCTTCTTCGCGTCTAGTTGGTGACGATGAATGACCATTTGTGCCGTTTGTATGTCCATTATGCCCATTCAATTGATGCGATGGAGGTGGTGATGATGACGACGGTGGTGAAGATGATGTTTGATGCTGTTGATGGTGTTCTTGCTCTTGCTGTGTTTGTTGATATCCATTATTAGCATGATTGTGATGATGATCTCCATCGGAATGATAACCACCGTGGTGTACAGCAGCACTATTAGCAGGATGACCATTTTGATGTTGTTGATGATACATTTGGAATCCTTCGACATAATCGTGTGAATGGAATCCAGGTGAGGTTAGAGGATGAGACGGCGGGATTTCACTTGTTGAAGGTGGTATTTCAATTTTCATGAGTTTAGTTGCATTGCCATTCGTATGAACATTATGTCTTGGTTCAAACGATGAGAATGCTGAATGTGCGGATGCACCTGTACCTAAAATAACATAAAAATGAGAGTGAATCTTTCGCATCAACAACGAAATAAGAATTAATTAATGAAAAAATTTAATACCATCAATGGCATGCATCTCCAAATGAGGATGATGATGTTGAATCTTTTGATCATGCGCGGTAATATTAGGATCCAAATTAGGGTGATGATACATTTCATGATGATTACTATCTTGTGCAGTGGAACCATCAGAAATACTTGGGACCATGTAAGTTGGATGTGAAGGTTGTGGCGGATGGAAGGGATGCGTGGGAGTATTTGATGGTGGTGACATCATGAGTGAAATTGGGTCATTACGCAGTGGTGATGGTGATCCGGTGTAACCGGCGAAAGTGGGTGGATACTGTGCATATGGTGAGTATGGAGGTGCATTGTAGTCTGGTTGCATTGGACCAGCATTTCCATTTGGTGCATGAGAATTATGGAAACCCATGTGACGATCATTTGCATAACCTGTGTTAATAGCGAGTGGATTATAGCGATCATGATTATCGGCATAATGACCAGGACTACGACCACGAACTACCAAAGGAGCTGATTGAGACGTCGCCACACAATGCAACTCTCCGTTCTCGACTTGCGCAAACAAATCTACCAACACCACATAATATTGCTGAGCTGCGCGACGTTTCCCGTTATTCGCGGTTGCTGTCTTGAATTGGATTCGCTCAAAGGTGACAATATTTGAATTGGTTCCAACCGAACTCAAATTCAGATTCCCACCGGGACGAATCGCTTTCGGCTGTGGAACCATTTGTGGGCCTTTATCACGCTTTGGGGTGTGTTGAACTAACTCAATTTTCTTGTCACTGTTGGATACTTTTGCCGTTATACCAAGGTGAAATCCGATGATCGTGTGTACTTGTCCTTCTATTTCAAGTAGACACGGGACTTCTGAACCGTCGGATGATTGGTGATTGTTGTTTCCTTCGATTGAGAACGCACTGCTGATTTGAAAATAATTTCTACGATAGCACGTCCAATCACTTTCGGCCAAAAAGAATCCACGGTCAACCTTGGAATTGATACGAAGCTTATAACTAATATTACATTTGATGATGATGATTAATAGATGCAGTATAATAAGCAATCGTGATGATGAATGATTAAGAGGATGCCTTTATCATCAATGATGACGATGATGATGATGATGATGATGATGATGATGATGACGGAGGATATGTACCTAAATGTTCTGTCCATACTCCAAATTTTGAAATGTTGCTTGGTTGGCGAGAAGAATGGACCAGCATCAACAGGAAATCCCATCGAATCAGCTCTTCGTCTTCTGACACCTATTGGGGTAGCGGGAAATGATCCTGTAGCATAATTAGGCCTATCAACGACTTTTCTTTGTTCGGGGGCAGATTGAGGTGTAATTGGTGCAGTAGGTGATCCAGGTTGACGAGGGGTTTCTGGCGTTGGCGTATTCGGAGATGACATTGAGACATAACTACTGAAAGTTATATAAATTGATTAATTACTCTTTTCAATATGTCCGTCCATTATACGAGATAAATAAAACTCACCCTTGGTACTGAAAAGGTCTCGCGGGAGTATCAATGTCTGGTTTAGTTGGTGTATACAATTGGTTATCATTTTCATGTACTGGCCTAATAAATATTAAATATTTGGTTGATGCATAAAAATAACCATATAAATAATAATGAGTATTCTGCAAGAAGAAAAACAAAAATTCTTTATGACGATGTTGTCGCGTGTGTATGTGTAATGTAACACGGAACCAATGACCCAAACAAGTTTTTTTGTACAAGATACGAAGGAAATACAAACATAAACGTTCGGTAACCAAACGAAGTCTCCAATAAAACGATAGATTATTTTCTTTTTGTTGCTCTCTCTTACTTTCCGATATACCTACATTTGTGATTGGGTTTCATATTCATAGGTTGTGGGCAAAAAATTTTCAGGAGAGACGTTTCCTCCAGCTGCTCCGTTCATTTGACCGTTGTTGTTCAATGCAGTAGGGTGTGGAAGATTGTGAGGGGATGGAGAGGGAGATTGTTGTGATTGCGGCGGCGGCGGCGGTTGTTGTGACGGTTGCTGCTGCTGCACGTTTGACCATTTTTCCTCGGTGGCGTTCATTCTTCTTTGTTGACGATGAGCAAGGCGTGAATTTGGTGAATTATTCTCAATAAGAACTTTAATAGTAAATACTTTGTTTAAAAAAAATATTATTGTTATATAGTAAATAATAATAACAACAATAATTACTACTGACTAATAATAAAATAATAATAATAATAATAATAATAATAATAATAATAATAATAGAAGTAAGGTGTGTTTAATCCGCAGCAAGAGCGAATAATTTTTTTTCGTGAAACGGAAAGATGTTCGACAGTGGTTGTGTTGTGTTTGTTAATATGAAATCTAAATTTTCGAGAAATTTTTGATTGTTTTGGTTAAGAGGGTAAAGCAAAGCAAAGCAAACGCGCGCACACACTCACACAAACGGTTGTTTATATTATATTAAAAAAAAATTTTGAGTTGTGGATGATGGCGATGATGATGATGATTATGATGTTGATGACAATTTTAATGAATTTCGAATTCAATTCTGATTATTTGTGTTTTCTAAGGTTTTTTTAGAGGGAACAAGAAAAGAAGTAAATCTTTTTTTTTTCTTTGAGGGAAGAGTATTTCTAAGATAAATAATAAATGATATAATATAATAAATGATGATGAATGATAATAATGATTGATGACGAGAGTTATATTATAATGATGAATGAATCCGAAATTGAATATTTGAATCTTATCAAATAATAATAATAATAATAATAATAATAATATATAATAGAGAATAAAAAATAAAAAATAATAATAAAATATAATAATAATAATAATAATACAAATAATAGTAAATCACAGATTTGTGTACGCGCGGTAAGTCAGATATGCTTTGGTTAATGTTGAACACTGATGATAATAATGGTAATAATAAATGATAATGATAATATGATAACGATAAACAGCAGCAAAAAAGAAATGTGTGTGTTGCGGGAATTAATTTGTTAGAGGGAAAAAAAAAGCAAACAACTGACTTTTTGTATCGTACAAGAACACAATGTACCACAGAGAAAGTTACACTACACGATGCTGCCTTTTTGTAATCTTACAGTTTATTGGTGTACCGTTTCCCCAAACATTTCGACCGATCTTGCTCCTTTTTAGGTTTGTGTTGTGTAATACACCGTTCTTTCGTTCTTCCCTTCACACGCCTATTTCCACTAGCGGTAAGTCTCGAATATAGCACAAAGTAGATGTTTGATGATGATCATTGGATACTGTTCGGTTACTTATTCATTGATTGATTACGCTATTTCATTAATCATCATCACCTGGTTACGGGGATACAATAATAGCGAGCTAAATTGTTCTTTTACTGCATATATATCAGATACTGGATATGATCGATAAACATGATTTTGTGTCAGATGTCAGATTTTTCAGATTGGGTGAACATCAAAAAATCCGAATGACTCACCAAAACTCATTGAAAAGCATGACCTTGCGCACGCACCATCTGTAGCACAATATTGTTGTCGACAGATTTTTCCGCGTGCGCATGACACAAGTCATTAAGCGTCTACAATTTTTTTTTCATGTATCGATATGACTGTAGGAAGAGAAAAAAATTTTTCCACAATTAAATTAATTGATTATTTTCTCCAATTTTTTCTCACTCTTCCCTTCAAGATATTCAGAAAAACTTGATGTTTTTCGAATTGGAGGAAGGAGGGTTTCTTGCCGAAAGGAACGCGTTCACTTTTTAGGATTTGAATCTTTAATATGTTTAAAAAAAAACTTTTTTTTCTTTACTTGTTTCGGGAACATTGCTTTGTCATTAAGAAAGGAGCACTGAATGTTATGTAATCGGATTTCACAATCAACCTTGAGTTAAAACAAAGAACTAGATATACTAGGCAAGTAAGACATGCTCCTCTATATTTAATATACATGGAAATAACATCCGTATCGGAGTTTCAATAATTTGATATTTTAATATATATATATATATTTTTTCAAACAACATAGGTTAATCGTATTTTATTATCCACCAGCATTTCTATACGCGACCTAATTAAAAACGTGATTGTAAATACTTTTGGGGGAGGAGATTTTTGAGCCGCAAGGCGAAAATGTTCATCAAGGTGGTTTTTTTAATATTATATATATATATATGTTTTTACTATATACTAATGATTTACTTTTGGTGGATGAAATTTTTTTTAATGGATGATGACTATTTACTTTTAGATGAAGATTTTTTTAGATGATAAGGTGAGCATGATTCTTTAGAATTTGTACGTAGAAATATTAAAAAAATAATTGACTAAATAATTATAGAGCGCCATATTCATATGCAGTTGTGATAGAAGCCGAGATGAAAGCTAATAGGACCGATGGATGATCATTCAGGTAATGTTCGAACGAGTTATAATCCCATCGACCTAAACACCGAATATCAGGTTTTGTTCGTCCTTGAGCCACCAAATCCAAGACACCGCCAGCACGGAAACTGTATGTCGAAGCGTCACTGTTTGGTAATAATGGATCAAGTTTATGCAGGAACCATTTTCTTGATGCGACTTCACCGCCTTTGAAGCAAAAGAATGGATCTCGATCTGATGCGTAGCCTTCTTGTGTCCGAATTCGACAATAATTTGACAACGCAGTTAACGGGCAAATATCGTCATTCGAAGGACATACAACAAGATGTCGGATCTTGGCGTATTCGTTCTTTTTGTAAGGTATTCGAATACACGCGTACGGCACAACATAAACTTTTGGTGCTTTGACTTGTTCGACTTCGATTTGCAACGGTTGTTCCTTGGATTGCGTGTCTGTCACTAATTCGTTGATGCGGGCGAGTGAATGAAACGCCAAAGTACATAAACACCAAAACATTGCATCTTCGGTATCTTCGAGATCGAGATGAGCCTTGATTTCGAATAAGAGTTCACGAGTGATTGGCAATTTCTTTTCCGCTAATGAAAATGGATCAGTTACGCGTTCATTATCCAACACTACCAAGCCTTCGATTTCGTCAGCTTGATCAATAAAAATTGGCGAGGATGCTGTTGATATTGAGGTGGTGGAAGTGGTTGGTGATATTGGGGAGATGGGAGATTCGGTATACTCTTCAAGGATGATACAATCATCCGGACTATGATATTCGGGAGAACAGGAAGCCGTTGTTGATATTGATGATGTTGGTGATGAATTATTGTTGATTTCGATCTCACTCGAAGGTTCCGATTCAAGATCGTATCGATATTTGAGTGGTACATCGTAATCATAGTCGTCGATCTGCATATGTGAATGTGGGGCCGGTGAATAGGATTCAATATCGATTTCAACATCATCTGATTCAATATCAATCTCACTCTCATTATCCATATCAACATCAGTTGTTTCATAAGGGCTGAACGGCGAGGGCGGAGAGTATGGATCCACAAGCGCAGTTGCAAACGATTGATCGAAGACATCATCAAAATCATATTGATCCGGTGTGTATTCGGGAGTATCTGGAGCCCACTCCGATATCCGGTAAGGGTTGGAAGAAGCAGCAGAGATACGAGATGAGGAATCGTCTTTTGATTTGTTATTAGTAATAGTGGTAGTGGTAGTGGTAGTGGTAGTGGTGGTGGTGGTGGTGGTGGTGGTATTGCTTTGATTTATTAGATTGCTGCTACTGTTGGTAGCTGAGTGATTCATTACATGGCTAGCGTTAGCGGTAGTTGTCGACGAGTTTGTGGAATAACAATTGTAGTTTTGTTTATTTTTTTGATTTGTTGTCATGGTGAGACTTTTATCACCATTTGTGGTTTGAAGAAATTTCGATGTCGACGACGAGGCCGCCGACGAAGGTGACGCTAGAAATGCAAAAGATTGATTATTTAGCCATGTATTCTTCAAAGTTATTTTCTTTTTATGCTCAAAGGTAAAATTGACGGCTTTCGTAGTAGCAGCAGCAGTAGTATAACCGTAACGAGAAGAATTAGTTGAGGACAACTTTGTACCAGAATTTGAGTTATTAAGGCTTTTAGTCTGGCTTCGGGTGACAGGTCTCTCAAAATAGACAGCACATTTATCTTGAACGGGCATTTTTTTAGACTTTCTAACTGTGTTACTGTGAATGTGTGCGTGTGTGTGTTGGGGGTTTGAAAAATTATTATGGAAAGCAAACGAAGTGGGTTGGAAGTGAGCCCGAGGTAATAGCAATATTATTCCGTGCGATGATGATGATGATGATGATAATAATAATAATAATAATAATAATAATAATAATAGTCGTAATAATACTAAATCAACGTAAGCTAAGTTACTGAAGAGTAAAGCAGTCGTTTAATTATTGTTAAGGTAACATGACAACAACAACAATAATAATAAAAATAAGAAGAAAGCGAGTTTTTTTCGTAAGAATAAAAAATTTTGGGTGTTGTGTTTATTATTTCGAATCGGATAATTCGCACCACAATTCTGTTTGCTCTGCTGCTGCTGTTTCTGTTCCATTTGAGTCAAAAAATTTTTTGATTATCCTTCACCAATCAGAAGGTAATTTAATGTATCACAGTGACAATTAAAAACAATGCGGTGATAATTGATTATTATTCTTGCTTAGTGCGTTGTTAATAATAAAATAATAATTTTTTTTTACATTCGGTCTATTCCCTTTTTAATTTAGACACCGTAAATTCCCGATCTTGTTGGACTTTTTTTCATCATGGCAGCAAGAAAAATTAATTTCCTTGACCTGCTTGTCAATAAAAAAAATTTATTTCTTTTTTTTTTTTTTAGATTTTTTGCATACAAAACAATTATGTAAAGTTTGTGTGTGTGTATGTGTAACTCAAACATACTGAATGAATAAAGTAAGAAAGCAACCACAACATCATCATCTTCAGATGAAATTAATACAAGTCAGGTTTGCAAACTTGTCATTAATGAAAGAGGTCAGGGATAGGAATTTTTTACTTTTTATTAATTCTTCTTAGAAGCCGTTTTTTTTGTCAATTGGTTCGTTTCATCTCGGTTCTTGATCATTAGCTTTTGCCAGTATCATTATCATTATCATTATTTTTTTTCGTTACGTATTTTGTGTGTGTGTGTGTGTGTGTGTGTGTGTGTGTAGCAGTCTCATCTGTCTGGCGGTGTATGGTTAATCCTGTGTGTAAAAAAAAATAACCTTTGAGAGAATTATTATTTGTGTTATTATGTATAATATATTTTTTATTCTATCATTTTATATTTGTAACATGAAATATTCTATGACACGTCAAAAATATAAATATTATTGAAGCAGGCGAGTGTGAATGAGTAAACGAAAATGAAAAAATAAGGGTCTCTGGCAAGTTTCCCTGCAAAAGCAGTATGAAAATACAGCATATTCAACGGACGAAAAGCAAAAATAGCTTTAATTAAGGAGATAGAAGCCAAAGAGAGAAAACACAAGCAAGAGTGAGAGTTAAAGGGACTCGCGCAGGCAAATCCAATCGTTTTCCATTCGACATTCTAAACTTAATCTGGTAATTGAAAGGCTGGTTATCTCCTGTTCGGGAAAAGACAGGCATGACAAATATAATAAACTCTAAGCACGAGGCTGCGTAAATAGTATGAAAACGATGCTGCAGCTTAAACAACTATGCAGAATAATGAGACAAAAGTTTTTTGACGAATCACGGACGAGAATACATTAATAAACTACTTGAATACATGTAAATGTGTGTATTATCTACCCTTTATTGATCTTGTCGTACACCAAAAATTTTTCTCAATTGCTCGTCCGTCGCACTGAACACAAAATTACGCAAAAACTTTTTCTTATTAGTTAAACTTCTACTCTTTTCGTTGTTGTCATGTCATTAAAGATAAAATACCCCCAAGAAAAATTGCTAACACAAAACTCCCAGTATGTATTTAACATCCATACGCATCCTTTTTTGTAATCGGCTTATCATCATCTTGACATTTATTAAATTCGTAATCATCGAAATATCACATATCCGCGAAAATTCTGTATCATCACTATTCTGCGGATGCTATGAAAAATTTTGACAAAGCCTCCCAAATCAGGTTTTTTACTAAAGTTACAATAATAAAAAAGATCTGTAATCCATTTTTAAAAATAATTGTATTCAAATCATTGAGGATGTCAATTGATTTTGCTTTTTAATTGTTTCGTAATAAAAGTAAGTAAGAAAAACAAATAAATAAATAACAAATAAAAAAGATGATTCGACACATGAATTCATAAATCGAACTCCTTACGATACAATTTTGGGATCGCGTAGTTGCGGTAGAATCTATCGCTTCATCCACTAGAATCTAATTCAACACAAAGTTGATATGGGAAGAGGAAAACGCCCGGTTTGTTTACATGTTTTTTGCTTGTCTTTGACTATTTTACTATTAGAACAGAAAAAATGATGACGCCAAAAAAATTTTCCCGTTTGCGTGCATTTGCATTAATCTCATTCTTTTTCCCCTCAATTTTTCATAATTATTTATGATTTTCTACCGCTGCAATGCAAGTGTGTTCTGCAAGGAGACAGCATGCACAAAACGCCACAAAAGAATGAAGGAATGGGGAATTATCCATTTTTGGAATCTTTAAGATTTGCAATACACACACACTATATTATTATCATGTGCCTTGTTGTCATCCATCGTGAGGAGCACTTGAGATCACGTATCATCCAATCGTATCACTGATTTCTTACTTTTTCGCGTTAGTTTTTCTTCATAGATAATCCAGTGGTGAAGCAAAATCTTCTTTCCTATGTGACAAATATGGTGATTCCCCTGCAACTGTCTTGGACGATCTCTTAGAAAAAACGTGGCGTTTGAAAATTTTTCATGTATTCCACCTAAAACGCTTTTTTTTTGAGCGGGAAAACATTGACTATTAATAGAATGTAGACATCGATTAAATGTTTTTCTTGTTGAAAAGCTGATGTTCGGGAATGGTAGAATGAGGAAGGCGATATTTTTTTGTTCGCCACTTCTCATAAATAAATATATGGATGTTCGTTATTTAAATAATGATAAATGGTTTATTTTTCGCGCACGCATGTATATGTGTGTATAACAATATATATATATATATATATATATATATACACACACACATACACACACACATATATATGTATAGATATATATACATGTTATATGACTAGTGTATACTAATTAGAACAAACAAAAAACGTGTACAAATTAATTAATAATTTACTGATTGATTGATGATTTACTATATCGGAACATAATTATTCGCCAAAATAGGGAGATTTTCTTTTTGTGGGGTAAGCTTCTGCTTCCGTTACCGTGGTTGACACAATCAAAGAATGACGCGTTTTTGGGTGAAGGTTGTGTGTGACGAAAAAGATGACATTGTCGCTGAAGAGGAAACAAACAACGCGTTCTCGTCGTCGTCTTCATTATTAATATCATCACTCACTCATCATTATGCGTGTTTACCCATTGTGGATAGCCAAAATTAAACATCTATAACTTTTTTTTGTTTGCTGGTTAATTGAATGATGATTATTATACACGCGTCATTATTATAATAAAAAATAATAATAATAATTGAAAGATTATATGATTACACAATTTATGAAAATCTAAAATTAAGGCGTGCTGCGAGATTATTTATAATTGTAAATATTAAATTAGATGGATTATTTAGAGGGGGCCGATTGATAGTTTTGATGATAGATAGGTGAATGAATTATATTTCTTTGATTGCGAAGTTGTTGATGGAAATTATTATAACGAGGATAACGATCAAATAAATTAATCTATAATGAATATGGTTGCCCCCTTTTTCTGATGAAATCCAAGTTATATAGTGATAGTTGGGTGAATTTGTTTCTATAATTTTCACGAGCAAGATTAAGGATATTGAAGAGTTCATGATTTTTTAAACGACATATAAGATAGAAGAATAACTTACAAATGATTGTCTGGGTTGTGTGCGTTTGCGATTCAACAATTAATATTCATCTTATTCTCCACCTTTTTAGGTTAAGAATCTAATGGAAATAGCAGAGAGTCTACTCTTAATTCTGGTATTTTTGGCAAGTCGTCTCGTGGACGTGCTATAAATGCTACATTATACAAAGTAATCATATTTCATTAATCGAAAAAAAATCGATTTTGCTGATTGATTAATAATTTCATGTAATAATCACCTGTCTTTGGAATAAAAAGATCTAATTGACCAGAATCAACAACTTCAGCTTCCTCAAATTCTATAAATTCGTAATTTGTTGGCTCATATGACGAGGAATTTTGTGGTTCTGGCAAATTAATGAAATTAAGCAGACGACTCGTGTATATGGCAGCAGCTTGCGAGTTTCTATTCGAGACAGATGATGACGATTGAGGCTGAGTGGTTTGAGATGATGATTGTGGTAGTGCTGAAGTCGGAGGTGGTGTTGATGATGGTTCTGTAACTCCTTCGGAAATACGAAGTCTCTCAATTTCTGCATCATTGAATTCGTGTTCTTTGAATTCAGTATAGAATTTTTCTAGAATTGTTCTTAATTCGTGTACATCGGGACGTTTTGATGGAATAGCATCCCAGCACCTTTCCATGACTTCAATATAGCATTTGGGGGTGGCAGGAAGATGATTGACCGATGGACGAAGCCCTTTACATATATCCAAGGCTAAATGGAAATTATGTGAACGATCAAGAAACGGAGGCTGTCCAGATGCAAATTCCCACATAACATATCCAAAACTGTAAATATCCGCTGCTTTAGTGTATTCTTCTCCGCGCATTATCTCGGGAGCAACATAAGGAAGAACACCATAGACTTTCGGTTTACTTTCATCTACGATGGTCGAGGCTCGCTTGTCATCCAATGGTGTTGTTAGACCAAGATCAGCGATAAAAATGGATTGACACCCTATCTCGTCAACGTTTCTCAAGAGATTTCCGGTGTGAAGATCTCGATGAAGAAAACCCGTGTTGTGAATTAAACGCAATCCTTCGATAGTTTCCTTTAACATTTGAAGCTTATCTCGCCATCCAATTTCGATAAAACTCTTGTTAAAGTAACTTCTTATACTGCCTTCATTCGCGTATTGCATCACAATCATATACTCGTCATTTGGACCTCGTGTAATTCCATAGCAACGAGGCATATGATCACCAATAATAGCACGATGATGCGTCTTAATCTACATATTTGATAATGATTTAGATCTTTATGCTGTCTCAAAAAATACATAATCAGAAAAATAAAACAAACCTCTTCAAGGAATTTATTGGTAATCTTCTGTGAATTATCCAGACATTTAAGAGCAACCTTGGTACGACCTTTACGAACCCATCGGTGTGATCTTTCACGCCATTCCCACTTTGGACCATCAACCCAAATGGCAGAGTAGACTACACCCGATCCTCCCTTACCAATTTCCTCGATGTTATAAAATCTCTCGTAGGGTATCCATTCAAGATAATCAGTTGAACTTGTAGAAGCAAGTTGTGTTTGTCTAATAAATTCGTCAAGTTCTTCACTTCCACTCGTCCATTTTTTAAATTTACGTTGGAATCGACGCGTCTGATAAGGTATACACCAATGCTTAGGACCTGGACGTTGACACTCTCGACATTCTCCTGTACTCGAGCATCTATAGTATGAAGTTCCGAGTCCAGTTTTTGATATTAAATAATCGATACTGTGGATTATATCTTCGACTGTGTCATCCACAAACTGATTATATTGACCCATTATATGTTCTAATTGGTGGGTAAAAGTTTCGCGAAGACGACTATATGTTGATGGCATATATAGATACTATAATGATCAATTTCGATATATATATATATGTATATATATATATGGTTTATTTAATATGAGATTATTAACGCGCAATATTATTTCTATATCACGCAACTTACTTTGCTCAAAAGGAATATCCAAAAGAAGTTTAATGAATGTGTTTAAAGTTTTAAGAATGGGAAGAGAGAGTTTGAGCCAACACCACTATTGTTGACTGTTATATCTGTTAAAAGTTTTCTCTTCCTTACTAATAAAACTTCAGTTTGCGTGTTTTCGTTGTGATATAATAAAACAACGAAGAACAACAGCGAAGACAAAAACTTTATGTTTGTCTCTGTGTAAAAAATATGGTTATTTTTTTTTTTAGGAAAGACCCGTGAGTATGTTAATAAGCTAAAAATTATTAATGCAAAGGACAGGGCCGTAAACTATGGTTCTTCTCTATTGCGAGCGCAAGGGGAAAATCTATTATTTAGACGAGAGAGTGAGAAAGCGAGAGAGAGAGAAAGAGAGGAGGAGAGAGGAAAAAAAGAGAAAAGAGAAAGAACGAAAGCGCAAGAAGAATAGAAGAAGAGTTTGAATAAGTAAAGACAGGGGAGAAGAGGAATCATCCATGCGTCTCTATGCGGTTATTCTCCAATAGCATGTTATCGCTGATTTTTGGCGCGACGCGAAAAAAACGTTGTGCTTTATGAAGCGCGTCGATTTTATATTGTGGTTGATGCACAAATACATAAAACTCGTAATGATAATTTTAAATTCGATTTTTTTCTATTCAAGATCATCATTTAACAAACAACTTTTTTTAACTTTTGCCTTGCTAATTGGTTATCAACTTTTGCACCAATTGTCATCCGGGTAACAAAAAACCAATTTAACACGATGGTGATTACCACAAATGGATGCATTGAAAAAGCAAGTCTTTGATGCGGTACAACACACTTTAAAAATTTGTACCAATTACGTGAAAAGTTAAAAGTAGATTCTTTAAAAAAAGGAAAGAATGTAATTAATTCAAGATTTTTCATTGGACCGAAAATTGTTAAATTTAACCATATTTTTACAGTGACATTTTAGAATTCAAATTCGGCGAGAATCTATTATATTTCATACAACCATAACGTTTGGGAAGTTTGAGAAGCTACAAT
Organism: Ambispora leptoticha; assembly: GCA_910591765.1. NCBI lineage: Eukaryota > Fungi > Glomeromycota > Glomeromycetes > Archaeosporales > Ambisporaceae > Ambispora > Ambispora leptoticha. The sequence goes on from CAJVPS010000576.1 coordinate 16,885, forward strand.
TCATGATTATAGGAAAACATCATAATCATATGTTTTGGGCAAATCCGTCCTCGAATTTTTAATTAGTCATCGCTAAATCACATCAATTTTTGATTGAAAATAACTAAGCTTTAGATTGAATAATAAACCTCATGTTGTAAACCTAGATTGAAGTAATTCAATGTTTCGTGTCATCAATTGAGAATAAAAATAATAACACGTAATTTCAATTTTCTACGCAGCTTTAACCACAAATGAATTTTTAACACATTAATTCGTGTCACATTGGTAATTGATGGTAGCTAGCATAATAGAAACTGCGGTTGTGATACGATGTGCTTTAATTTTTTCGATGTGGCAAGTTGGGAAGTTGACACGTAAGATTATAAGCGCAAGAAATTTTGGTATATTTAAGATGATGCAAAGGAGACTAGATATTTGTAGAATCGTAAAGATTGTCAAGAAATCATTTATATATCTAATAAACCGAAACACGCTAGCTGTATCAAAACTTTAAATATGGGTGCTTTAATCTCGTTGTTAATGTCAAGATTTGGACTTTTGCATAAAGATTTAAGGGTTATATTGGTAATAATTTTATATATTTCTGATTATACAATTCAAATTTATCCTAATCCTCAATAATTTTTTAGATTGGTCTTGATGCAGCAGGGAAAACTACTATCCTATATAAATTAAAACTAGGAGAAACGGTTATCACCATTCCGACTATCGGTTTTAATGTCGAAACAGTCACAATCAATAAATTGAACCTGACAATTTGGGATATAGGTAAATTTTCTTAAATTCTTCGCCCTTTAAATAATCGAAAAGCCAATGGTAAATTTGGTTTTTTTTTATACAAAACAAAGGAGGTCAAGACGTGATTCGACCACTCTGGCGACATTATTTCAATTCTGTAGGTGCCGTAATATTCGTAGTCGACTCTTCGGATCGGTCTCCAGAACGAATTGAGAAAGCTCGAACGGAATTAAGTTGGTTATTTGCGGAGGAGGAATTGCGCGATTCTGTATTTCTAGTGCTTGCTAACAAACAAGATTTACCGAATGCGATGAGTGTTCAGGAAGTAACACATGTTTTGAAGTTGGAAAATTTGAAAGGAAGGAAATGGTTTGTTCAGGGAACTTGTGCGACTAGCGGGGATGGATTATTGGACGGATTTCAGGTATTTTCTATCGCTTTTACGCACATACAAAAATAGGAATTTATTAATTTTGCGTAATTTTTTGGTTATTTAGTGGCTATCAAAGACCCTAAATTAGTATTCATTTAACTTTTTATTATAATTTTGTTTTTATTAGTTCTGTTAAAGTTGTTTAGCATCAAAGAAATAAAAAAATATGTATAATCTAACTATTTTTATGGGACATGCCACATATCTGACACTCATTTGATCTGCACCACATGTTTAAAAATAGCCAATCAAGATCGATGTGTGACGAAAAAATTAAAATCCAATATTCTGATATTCCCAAATAAATAGAAATTGGATATGTCGGGATTTTGATTTTGTGGGTGTCGAGATTTTGGACGTTTGGGATTTTGGTAAGTCGGGATTTTGGGCATCAATGATGTTGGGTATTGGGAGTTTGGCTCCAATCAAATCGCAAGATAAAAATATTAAATAGTATTCGAAAGGTTATAATGGCATTTGCAGTAAATTAAAATAAATTTTGACAACGACGGAAGTAATGGTTGAAAGAATCAATGTAGTTTTCCTTGCAAGTCACCTCATTATCGTGTGTACTAATACATCGAAATCTGTTTTTTATCATGAAATAATGAAATTATAAATTAAAGAAATTGATAAAATTATGACATTGATAAAGTCAAAGTTTCCTGTCATGCTCTTTGTTTATTACAGTCAAAGCTTGATTTAGCGATGTGACGATTTAACGATATTGACATATACCGAATAAAATATAATTCCCAGTTCACTATATATAAAATTAGCTTAATTTACCGAATATTAATAATATTCTTACAATTTGCGATTTAACGAGATAGATTATTGTCGCGACTATAGAAAATAGCATCGCGATATTACGATAAGCTTGAATTAGCGATATTTTTTCAAAGTTTTATACAGCATTTACCGATGTTTCACAAATATAAATTAAAAACGCGTTCAATTTTTTGAATGTTTGACACGTAAATCTATTCAAAATGAACCAAGTCAATGCCAACAAAAGAAAATTATCTGAAGCTTCCACAATTATTAAGCGTTCTAGAGTTCATTTAACTATTTTGCAAAAACACAATATTTGTATTCAACACCTTGAAAACCCCCTAAACTTACGCAAGAAGAATTAGGAAAATCTTTTGGCGTTAAAGCCAATACTGACTCTCACCAGGCTAAACAAAAAACTGTACCAATGGCAAGTTTCCTCAAGTTGAAGATGCTTTGACTCTTTGGTTATCTCAAGCTCTTAAGAAAAAGCCAAAACCTTTGCAACTCTCTTGCATATTGAAAACTTTAATGGATCATATAGATGGCTATCCAATTTTAAATGACACCATAATATATGATCTTATGTGAAAACTGGTGAAGGTAAAAATGCTTCTTTTGAAATATTAGATGAGGAGCATGAAAAATTGCAAAAAATTATCAGCATTTATAATACAAATGATGTATTTAATTGTGATAAAACAGGTATATTTAAAATTAAATTTATTTGGTTAATTATTTTTAACTGATATAATCTATAATTGTCTATTACTAGATCTTTATTGACAAGTAGAACCTTCACGTATACTTGCTCTTACTCCAGTACAAGGAATAAAAGTTTCAAAAAAATGCACCACAGGTTTGTTCACATTCAATGCTACTGGTAAAGAAAAGTTGAAACCTTTGCTTATTCACAAATATGCATGATCATGAGTATTGAAAAAAATTGATAAAAATCAGTTGAATATTCATTATTATTGGAATGAGACTGCTTGGATGCAAGTTGCAATATGGAATGATTACCTGAAAAAACTCAATAATCAAATGTGGATTCAATATTAAAAGATTTTTTTTTGGTAGATAATATACCAATATATTTTATCAATAATATAATGAGAAATTTGTCCAATATTTGCATTTATTATTTGCTGCTAAATACAACTACATACTTATAATCTTGTGATATAGATATAATTAATTTCTTTAAAATTAGTATGATTTGATTTTAAAAGCTAATATATTAATAATAAACTAATTAATATTTAATTAGGCAAATTATCAAAAAATTCTTATGATCTTGCTTATATCTTGAATATATTAAGCATTTTCTTGAGCATTTTAAATATAATTAATTTTTTTATAGCAGCATGAAATGCTATAATGCCAGTTATAATTTAAAATTGCTAGATTAAAATAGAAATTATATCATCTATAAATAAATTTAATAACTTTAAAACTAAGTAAATAAATATTAGTACCAATCTATATTTAACTTACAAAAATAAAATTAAAAGAGATTCACTAATTTATTTCTCATCTTTCTGAAAACTAATATATAAATGCAAAAGAATATTTATAAATTAATAATAAAGAATCAGAAAAAGAAGTTTTGCTTACTAATGAAAATATTATTTAAATAATATAATCAAGTTATAATTTATTTAGCAAATTGAATTTTGAGAAAATATTCTTGTCATTATCAATTATATTAATACAAGTTCTTATTTATATTTAAGAAATAATATCATTTTTAAGTAATTTATCTAATAATTTATAAATAAATTTTCATTATATTAAGTTAATTAATTTAATAAGTAATATATTAAATTTTTATAATCAAAAAATTCAGATTAATCTTGATTTATATCTTTTTAAAAAAGATTAATTATTATTAAAAATAGTTAAATTTTCATATCAAATAATAAATTAGAATTATTTACATAAGATTTTTATTATAGAATACTTATCAATAATAATGATTAATTATATGAAATCTCTAAATTATAATAGTAATACAAAAAAGATTATAATATAAATTATTATAATATATAGATATATATACTAACTAATCATTTAATTTTCTTATAATTTAATAATTTTATATAATATCTAATAAAAATATTAATAAATTAAAATAATAATTATTTTGAAATAATAATATTAGTTATTAAAAATATTTATATTACTAAATTATATAAACTTTTATATATTATAATTTAATTAGTTTGATTAATTTATCTTTAAAATATTAAATAGCTATTTTTAAATCATATAATATAAATCAAATATATGATATTACTTTTTTTATGAAAATAGAAATTGGTTAAAGTCTAATTAATATATAATTTTATAATATTTATAACTAAAATCACTTTGATAATACAGTTAAAAAATTAATTTTTTAAGTATATGATATATATATCAAAATAATCTTAACTTATTAATTAATATTTTATATTTATTTAGAAAGAATTCTGAAATATTTTATAAACTTAAATTATATTATTTATTTATAATTTTTATTTTTACTAATATAAATAAAATTTTTTTTTCTTATTTTATATTATTTTTTACTTACTAATATATTTTTTCTCTTTACTTACTATATATTTTTCTATTATTTATTGTATTATAAAAAATTCTTTTTTATATTTTATTTAAAAATATATAATAATATATTAAGAAAATATATTCTTTTCAAAAATTAAAAAATATAGCATAAAAAATAAGTTCTTTTATATAATCTAATTAAAAATATTCTTTTTTTTTAATATTAATTACTTATTTAAAATTTTAATATATAAAGTTAATAATAAATAAATTAAATTTAATTATAGAATTCTTATTAATAATAACACATAAAGAATTTTTATATATTATTTTATTAAATATAATTAATTAAGTATATAAGAAAAAAAAATTTCTAATAAAAAATATAAGAAAATAAAATTTGGCTAGCAAATTTATATTTTATAAAAATTAAAGTATTCTGATTTATTACTAAAAAAATTATAAGTTAAATAATATAATAACTTATTTAATTATATTTAAATTATATATATTATTTAATAAAATTATAATTAAAATTCTTAATTTTAAAATAAAAAACTAAATATAATTATTAATATAATAATATAATTAAAAAGTTTGTTAAATTTATTATTTAATCTTAAATTAGAAATTTAATTAATTAAATTTATTTAAATATAAAAATATCAAAAAATATAATAATTAATAAAAAAATCTTAAATAATATAATTCTTATTATAATAATATAATAAATTTAATACTTAATTAATAATATGAATTATTATAAAAAGATTAATATATTAATATAAAAATTAATAATTATTTTTAATAAAAATTATTTAAATTTTAATTAATCTTTATAATTTTTTTATATTAAATAAAGAATTATCTAAATTAATTTTTTATACTATTTTAATTATTCTATTATACTTTAATTTAATAATAAATAAAATATTACTTTACTAAAAAGAAACTAAAAAAAATTATTTTTTTAAAAAAAAAAATATTTTAAATATTATTATTATTAATTTATAATTATAAATTATGCAAGCAGATTATTCTAGATTTAATAAATATATATTTTAAATTTCATAAAAATTAAATTAGTAATTATAAAGATATTAAGATTCAAAATT
>CAJVPS010000577.1:0-22471 GCA_910591765.1 Ambispora leptoticha
CCCTCTCTTTACCTTTTATTATTTCAGTCTCTCCCAATCCTATATCATTAGGGTGAATCAAAGTGAAAACCCACTTACCAATTCATTGTAATAATATGTTATTATTAAAATACTAATAGTATAAATATTAATTTTAAAAATATATATGTTAAAAAATATTAAAAAATATTAAAAAATTTTTGAAATATTAATATTAAAAGATGTAAAAAGATATGAAAAGATGTGTAAAGACATGAAAAAATATCAAATAATATTTTATTATTTTATTAATAACTTTAAAAAGAATCTTTAAATATATTATTATAGTAAATATATAAATTATATATAACAGGTAAATTAAAAATATAGATCTTAAATAAAGAGAATAATATATAATATCTAAAAATAGAAATATAACTATAAAGAGTAAATATAATATGATAAATAAATATATAATTATAGAAAAATAAAGATAATTATAGAATAAAGTATAAAATTATGAAAATATGAAATTTCACATAACCAAAAAAAGATTATAAAATTAAGAAATTTTATATTACTATAGTAATATATAATTTTCCTTCAAAAAGTTTTTACTCCTGCAAAAAATTAATTAATAATCTTTAATATATTTTTCTTATTTAAATAATATAACTTAAATAACATAAACTCAAATCAATTATTAAGTACTTCTTCTTTAGATTTATAAATAAAAAAGACTTTCTAAGTAATATTATATAATCTATCATATATGCATTTTCCAAGAGAGTCTTTAATATTTTTTTTAAATTTTGCAGTATCTTTTAAATATTTATATGATTATATTAAAATAGTTATTTAAGTTTATAGTATTAAACTATTATTTAATTATTATCAAACAGATTATTATAAAGTAAAAATATTATCTCTTTGAGTTTTGTTGACCAGTTTTTCTCATAGATAAATTTAACTTCATTAAGTATAGAATTAGGTAATTCAAACTTTTTTTCAGAAATAGTTAAATTATTAGAATTTATGAATTCTGATTCTTCTTCTTCAGTATCTTTATTACTGATATTAACTTTAAATTCATCTTCTAATAAAGTAATAATAAAAATATTTAACCAATCAAAGTTTAATTTAGTAGTAATATTAACTGATTTGAAATAAAGATAGCTTCTCAACTAGTTGTAATTTGCAATAGTTAATCAGAAAATTATAATAGAGTTATGACTAGTTATGACTTTTATTACTAGTTTAAAAGATACTTCAATTATTTCAGCTATTATTTGTGATTTCAAGAGAAAAATATTATTAATTTCAAGATTTTTAGTAAACTCAGGTTCCATGAGTAAGTTCAAAAGTTAAATATGAGTTTCTTATTCTATATTATTGCAAGTAAGTAGTTCAAAAGTTGAAAAAATAATTATTTTAAAGAGTTATTAAGTAAATATTTTCTAATAGATCTCTTCAAGAGATTTAATTATTTAAAATATAATTCAAGTAGATAATTGAGATATAATAAAAATAATAAAAGTGAAAAGTATGAAAGAATTCAAAAAGATATAAGATAATAAAGAAAAAAAATAATAGATAAAAATAAAAATATGAAAGAATAAAGAAAAAGATAAAGAAAATAGAGAGAATATTTATATAAATTCTGAACTAAAAGTCTATTATAAGTAATAAGATATTAAAAATATTGGAGAAAAATAGATATAAAAAATAAATAAAAATAAAATAGAAGATAATTTTGAATATAGAAATGATAAAAATTAAAGGAATAATCTATATGAGTTACTCAATAATTATTTATAATTCAAAGTCTTGATAATTATGATAATATTTGAGTTATCTTCTATTAATAGAATAATTATAAATATTTTCTTTCTGGTTATAAACTTTATAAGAGTTATATTTAGTATAGTTATGAATATAATATCATTCTTACTTTAAGTAGGTTAAAATTTATTTCCAATTATTAAATATTATTTTATGTTAAATATTAATACTTTATTTCTAATTTCAAATATTATTTCTTTTTGAATTTTATTTTTATATATTTGAAAATATCACAGTTATTATTCTTCTATATTTTATTTTACTTCTAATATTTATTGGAATAACTAATCTACTATATGATATATTTATTATATTAATTTTTCTTCTTTTGTAGAATTTTCTTCTAGATGAGTAAGAATTTTTAATTCAATTAGCAATTTAGCATTTCATTCATAAGTTAAGAAAAATAATTTATACTTTGTTATTGAATTTTAATTAGTTTGATAGATAAAAAGAATAGCAGGAATGAAGATATCCTATTTTTATTCATATACTATTATTAATTTTTGTAATATTATACATAGTATTCTATTAAAATGTTCTATTATTCTATTAGTTTATGGGTGATAAGTCAAAAAAAATTTATATTTGATTCTAAATTTTATTGATAATTCTTTGACTATTTAATTAACAAATTTTAATCAATTATTTAATTGAATTTCTTTAGGATATTTATGTCTACAAACTGTTTCTTTAAAGATAAATTTTGTAATTATAATAGTTTTTTTATTAAAAATTACTTTAGCTTTAGGCTATTTTATAAAATAATTAATTATTATAATAATATATCAATTTTTAGTTATTATTATTTTACTAAATCTAATTAAATTAATTACTATTCTGTCAAAAGATTATCTAATTTTAATAAAGTATAAAGATTATTTGATAATTCTTTTATTAATTTAATTATTCTATTGAAAGATTATCTAATTTTGATAGGATATAAAGATTATTTGATAGTTCTTTTATTAGTTTATTGACAGATTTCACAAGTTTTCACATAATTCTTTATATCAGTTCCTATATTATTTTACTAATATTTAGTTATAATTCATTAATAGATTCCTTCATATTCAAAATATTCAGATAAAGAGCTTGAATATAAATTAATAAGAATAGCTTTTATTTTATTTTCTTTAATAACTCTAAGAAATATAGTTAGTTCTTTTTGTTAATTAATTTTGTATAATATATCATTGATTTATAAAAAGTATTTTACTTAATTATATATTTTATACTGTTGTTCAAGAATTAATCCTACAGAATATATTTTATTATCCAAATATCATTATAAATTATAATGAGCTATTAAATTCATATTATTATTATAAAGAAAAAAATTATTTAATAATCTTCTAAATATATCTGAAATAAAGTATTAGTATTTTGATTTTTTCTTTCAGATTAATAAGTAATAATAAAGATATATTTCATAATTATCAATTTACTTTAGCAAAATAACTTTATTGATTTTTAAATAACCATTTTAAGATATTATAATTAGTTATTATTTCAAAAATAATTTCAAGTAGATAATAGTAAAATTATCTAACAGTTTATACTACTACTAATATTTCTTTTTTAGCTACTCTATATTTTTATTCATTTGATTTTAAAGTAATATTTATATAAGTGACTACTTATTCTCTTTTATCTTTATCTTTCTAAAATAGAATAGCTTCAAATACTGAATTTGAGATATTAGTATAAAGATAGAATTTCTTTGTAAAGTCAGAATAAATTAAAATAGATGCAGTTACAAGATATTATTTAATTTATTAAAAAGCTTTTTCTTATTTTACAGTTCAAATAAATAGTTTTTTATTTTGAAGGAATTTGAATAGAAAGATATTGATTTGAAAAAATCCTTTTATAAATTTCCTATAGTATCTAACTAATTCAAGAAATAATCTAAGTTCTTTGATAATTCTTGATTGAGAAAAGTCTTTTATCTTCTGAATAATAACAAATCAAAGAAAATTTCTTTTTCAGTTATTACATATCCAAGAAATAGTAGTTTTCTTCTGCAAAAGTTATATTTTTCTGAATTAAGTTTCAAATTAGTATTTTTAATTCTGCAAAATACTTTATTGAGATGATCTAAATATTCTTCAAAATCTTTTGGGAATATATTCAGATTATCAATATACATATTGACAAAATTTCAATTATATTTTCTTAATATAATATTTATAGCTTGTTAAAAAGTTACTGAAGATATTATATAATCCAAAAGATATAATATTAAATTTAAAAAGTCTTTCTCTAAAGATAAAAGTAATTTTAGATTTATCTTCTTTTTTTATTTTAATTTGTCAATATCCAGAGGTTAAATCCATAGATAAAAATCAATAAGCATTTTTAAGAGAGTCTATTATTTTATTAATTCTTAATAATAGATATATATCTTTACAAGTAATAATATTTATCTTTCTGTAATTAACACAAAATCTTTTTTTTTGAAAACTATGATAATAGATGAAGTTCAAGGACTAGTTGATAATCTGATTATATTTATTTCTAATATTCTTTGAATTTCTTTTGATATGAATAATTAGTTTGAAAGAGTAATTCTATAAAATCATTATTTAATAGATGATTTATTTTCAGTATATATCTTATGTTAAATTATATTACTTCAATTATATTAATGTAATTCAGTTATAAAGATATCAGTATTATCTTCTAATAATTGAGTAAGAAGTTTTTCTTGTTTTGCAATTAATTTTTATTATTCAATAACTTTTTCTTCTTATTCTTGTTTCAAAAAATAGATATAAGTTTCTTGATGATTAGTAGATTCAAATCCAGCTATTTCTTAATTAGATTATTCAAGTTCTTCTCTAATAGAAACTGGTTTAAGTTATTTAATAGATACAAGTTATAGAAATATTAGTTGAGCAATTTTCTAATCAAGTTCAATAATATAATTATCTTTTAAATCATTTTGAATTATAATATTAATATTTTTAGCATATTTAGAGTTAATAATTTTATCTTTAATATTGATTTCTTATTTAATGAGAGATAAATAAGATATTATTTAATATAAGAAATTTCTATAATAATATAGATATCTATTAGTATAACTCAATATTATAGAATTCTGATTACTTTTTTTTTAATATAATAAATATTATAGCTAGTATTAGTAGAATATGCTTTTTCTAATAATTTTTCTTTGTCTTGATCATTATAAACTTTAATTATATAGTATTTATTATTTTATTTTATAAAGATATCTTTTAAATAATTATTAAATTATTAGAAAAGTTCATTAAGTATTTGATAAATAATATTAAATTTTTTTTATATTTTGTTTAATTCAAGTTGAGAAGATTAATTTAAAATAGAAATAAAATTAATTTTTTTAATTATCTCATTAATTACTACTTCTTTTTGAATTAGTTCCAATATTATAAGATATTTTTCTTTATCTAATTTAACTAGAAATTCAGATTATATGTAATTATTATATTTATTATTATCATATAGAATTAGATATTCTTGACAGAGTTTCATATTAATATAATTCAAGTAAGCAAGTTATTATCTTCAATTAGAACTAAGTTATTAATAGATATATTGAAATATTTTAATGGCAGAGACTTCTACAGAACTCTTATAAATAATTTCATAAATAAAATTATCTTTATATATAAAGTAAGATAGAATTACTTTACTAATTTCATCACATTCATTATAAACTTCTAATAACATTTCATATTCTTTGAGCTTGTTAATTATTCTGATATTCTTTCTTCATTCTTCATAATTAAATCAATAGATATATTGATATTTATAATTACAAAAGTATTTTTTCTCATAACTTTCAATAACAAATATATTTCTTGATTTATTATATTTATTATATTGAAAGTAAGCAGAAAGATTTAATTATTTTTCTCTGATATAATTATCATAATTGATTATCTTTTCTTTATTTATTTTAAAATAAATTCCTATATAATATCAATTAATATATTTCTCACATTTTCTATAACTTTTAATTTGAAAGTTGAGATAAATTTATTGTAAAGCAGATTGATATAAATCAAAACTTCTTTTAACTCTTTTGTTGATAAAGAGTTCTTGTTCAACTTCATCAGCCAGTCTTTATTTATTTTGAAATCAGTATAAAAGAATTTATAAATTTTGATAATTATTCAGTCAACAAGATTATTATAATATTAGTAATATTGATAATCAGACATAAAAAGATTTTTATAATACTAGCATTAGCTATTTGATTCTTGTCAGTCAAATAATTATTAGTTATTTCAATTGTATTTTTGTATAAACTTTTTATCAAGTTATTTATAATCTTTTCATATATATTTCTTTTATCTAATTTTAATTTCTTTTTGATAGGCTTGTACTTTATGAATTCTTTTAATACTTCAAATAATTTAAAAAGATATTTTTTCAAAGTCTATATCTCTTAGATTTTGATTAGGAATTTTAATAGAAATCTAAACTTCTTTAGTAATAATTTTAATATTATTATCATTTTGAATTTCTATTATCTAGAAGTTATAATATTTTAATTATCATGTTGCTATATGAGAAAAGTTTTTTTTTCCAGATATTATTTTTCCAATTCACTTTTAGAATCTTCTTTTAACTTATCTTCTAACTCATCTTTTTCAGAACTTATATAATTAAATATCAGTTCTCCTTACTATAGATAAACTTAATTAATACTTTTTCTTTCTGATCATTATATTCAAAAGTGAGAAGTTCTTTCCTAATATTAATATTGACTTTAATTTTGTTCAAAAAGTCTATTCTAATAATTATTATATATATTTTAGCTTTAGTAATATTTATTTTAGTAGAAATTATAATTTCATTAATATTTAAAAATAAATTATTAATATCTTCAAGTAGATGTTTTAATACTCTATTTATATCAAATATAGAAATATTTGAATTATATTATATTTTTAATTCCATATCTTTAATAAAGTTATATGTGATAATATATTTAGAGATATTAATATCAATAATTAAATTAATAATATTCTTTTTAACTTTAGCTTTATATCAAATAAATGTGATTTTGAATTTTTGTCTAAGTAATATTTTTCTTTTTCTTTTAAGTTTAAATACTGTAACTTGATGTATTCTATTTAATAACTGAGTTCTTTGTAAAGATAAGATTTGAATAAGTTAGATAATAGTTATATTTGCTTTTTATTTAGTCAAATCTTCTAAAATATTATAGAATTCTGTCATGATAGCAAGTATAAATAAAGTAATTTACTTTTCTTCTTGCAAATAGTTTTCTTGTTAAGTTCTTCTTAAAGTATTTTAGATAGTCTAGTATTATTTATATCCTAATTAAAAATAATTTTAGAAGTATCTTTTTATTCATCTTTTTTATTATTATTTGAATTCTTATTTTCTTTAATAGCTTCTTTATGAGATTGATCTATAAATTTGATTTTATAAGAAGTAGTTCTGGAATTTTGATCTTTCTTTTAATAATCAAGTATTTATATATATCAAGTAGTGAATTTTCATTATCTGATTTGACAGTCAATAAATAAATACTATCAGTTAGAGCTTGTATTTGAGCTAATAATATATTTTGATTATTATTAATATTCTAATTATTACTAATATTTATCTAATTTAATAATATAATATTTTGTTATTAATTATTTTTGTTAATTTTCTGATAATTATTTCCAAAGTTATTTAATTATTCTAGTATAATTATAACTAAGAATAATTAGAATAAATATAATCTGACTCATTATAATTATAACAAGTTAAAACTGATTTAGAGTTTTGATTATTAGATCTATAATCAGAGTTATTTTTATTATACTTTAATCCTTTATTGATTTTAATACTTTTTATTTGCTGGTTGAGATCTTGAAATACTTTTAAAATAATATTCAATATTGAGTTACTTTGGATCTGAAATTAATAATACTTACAGATTAATATATCTGTATTAGCTTTCTCTATATTCTTTACTACTTAAATCATATTTAAGAAAGTTTAATTTATATTTATTTTTTAATTTCTAATTTGAATTCTCTTTTATAAGTTTGAATCTTATATACTTTTAGATATTCATTATCAGAATCTACTTTACAAAGTAGATTAATAAATTATTTATATATTCTTCTATAGTATTAGTCTATTATAAGATTTCAATATCATCTTGCCATTAGTCAATTCTTTCTCTAGTCTGAAAGTGAATAGCAAATTGATAACTAAAACTATGTGACTAGTCTTAATTATTATTCCAAGCAGTAAATTAGATATTATTATCTTGGCTTCTTTTATTATATCATAAGATAGTAATATCTTAGATATTCTTTAACTAGTTATACTTTTCTTGTATTTGTAATTTCATTAGCTTGTGTGATAATATTAAAGTCTTTGAGTTACTCAGTCAGATCTTGATTATTTTCTTTATACTTTTTAATAGAGATAATAATTTTTTCCATAGATCAGTTATTTTAATTAGTCATATAATTAGTAAGAGCTTCAAGAGTTATAATAAGATCTTCTAAATTATTATTATTATTTTGTTAATCTATTTGATTATTCTCTTTTTCTTCTATTTATTAATTATTATCTTCTAAGTTAGTTTGAGTATCTATCTCTGAACTGGAATAATTACTATCTTCTTCTAGTTTCAGAATTAATATAGTCTGAATAGAAGATATTGATAAATCTTTTGAATTCTTGATTTCAGAATAGTATTCATCAATATTACTATTATTTGAAGGAGTTCTTGATTATAAAATAAAGTCTTGATAGATAAATCTTTAATAGAATTATTCAATTAGGTCAAGCTATTCTTCTTGAGTATTAATATAATTAAAGATAAAAGTATTAACTAGTTATACTATCATTTTTCCTGACTGATAATCTATATAAAGTTTAAAGATAATCAAGATTCTCCTTTTTTGAATATACTTGATTTCACATGTAAATATATTTACACTAATTGATATGAAATTTTGTTTTAAAATCAATTCAATTTCATTTAAATTAAATTGTCCATTCTTGTAAAAATATTATAGATATATTATTAAGTATCAAATTTATGTTTATTATTTGTATAAGATTATGATTTTCTTATGACTATGCAAAATAATAGTTGTATTATATAATTGAATAACTATAAAATAACATAAATATACATGTACTAAAATGTAATCATCATAATAAAAATCTACAAAAAATGCTTGTGCACAAATATATGCAGTTATTTGTTTTTGCTTAGAAGTCATCTTTCATAAATATTATTATCTCTGACATTAAAGTTTCTCTAATTGCAATCTAAATCTGTGATTCCTCCAGTGTGACCTACAGGTGGACCTAATTTGGAGACTAATAATGAAAAATCAAACAACACAAAATAATAAAAATAATAATAATAATAATAACCATAAAAAGTAATAACATTTTCCTAATAATAACCTCCAAGTCACCTTGGTTATATACTTTGAACAATCTTAATAATACATAATAATAGTATATAATTTCATTTAACTTCATTTTTTTATTATGTTTTTGTTTCTTTTTATTTCAATAAAATTATTATTGGAGCACAATAATTATTTTTTTCTTTTTGAGTTCATTTATTTTTATTTTTACAATAATCAAAGCACTATTTACAAATTTGACATGGTTTATACACACTTTGGTCACACTTTTACATGCTAAGTTATATAATTTTTTGTGTTTTGCATCATTTTGATCACTGTAAAATAGAATTATTCATTAGTATAGTCTGAACATGTATCAAACTCAAATGTATAAACATAAGCACTCTTGGATCTTTAATCAAAACAAGTTATAATAAAGAACAAAGCAATTAAAAAGAATTATCTTTTTATTGCTTATATTATTGAACTTCAGATTTTTGTTGCTTTTACTGAAAGAAAGCCTTTGTTGCGTTGATTCCTTTATGAAGAATAGTCTGATAGTAAAGAGAACTAATTGATTATACGTCTTGGATTCTGTGAAAGTAACTCATAAATCTTAAAATTAGTCTATAGTTAAATAATAAATTATAATTAGTAATGTAATACCCTTTCCCCTCAGTTATAATCAATAAACTTCATCTTTGTCACCCTCAGTAATTATAATTACTGGTAAAGAAATATTTAAAATACCTAAAAAAGCCTTTCAAGAACCAAACCAATCATCTAAACTTTCTCACAATTCCATTAAACCTGTTCATCTTTGAAATTTAATAGACCTGGATAGGTAATGATAATTTTTGTTCAAATGAAATAGAGAATAATCATGCAATAGTCTAAAAAACAATTTTTTATAGTACTGTCACAGGTGAATTGAAGTTTTGTAGATTTAGAAAAATTTGTGCACTGTAACTATGGGTGAGAGAGGGCGATTAGACTAATATTACTAGTTGATCTAAATCCTATGCTGATATTTTCAGATATCATTTATTATGATTGCTTCAAAGGTAATTATGAGGTAAGGTAAAGGAGAATTTGTATATTAATTATTAACTAATCTATTCTTTTTTATTTCTATGCTTTTTCTAGCTAAAAGTCTTAAACTTGGATCAATCAAATCATTCAATTAATGATGCATTTCGCCTTTTCTGGATTAAAGAACCTAACCAATTTGTTATTTTTTCAGGTGGAAAGAACCTAACTAACATGTCATCTTTTCTGGTGGAAAAAACCTAATCAACATGTCATCTTTTCTGATGGAAAGAACCTAACTAACATGTTAGAATTACGATTCTAATAAAATGATTTTTACAAGTATTTTTCTTGAAGAAAAGATAATGTACATAATTTTATTTTATTTTATTTTTTTTTCTTCTTTTCTGCTTTTTCTTTTAGATCTGAAAAATATTTATTTTATACATTATCTTTTGCTATATTAGAAGTGACACTATTCTAACTCTATATAATTTCTTTATTATATTAATAGGCTAAACAACAGTAAAAGGTAGCTAAAAGAAGAAGTGGCATGATCTATTATATTAAAGAACATGAATGATTATGCTGAAATATACTAAAGAACGTGAATAATTGTGCTGAATGATTATACTAAAATATGCTGGAAGATCATCATGATATATAATATTAACAGATAATATGTTATAATCTACCGTATCAATAGCATGTGCCAGTAAATAAAAAAAAATAAAAAAAATAGGAGTTACAAATATGATACTGGATAATGCTGAATAATAGGAGGTCAGAAAGTATGTGGTGTTGCAGTTAGAATGATTCTCTCCATGATTTCCAGAATTGCTGATTTTAATGAAATAATTATAATATTTGCCCTTCTATGAGATTGAGCTCTGTCAAAATCATTATAACTACTGACTAAGTTCCTTTATTTGCTCTAGTCAGAGCTGGGATATACTGTCAGATGTTAAGAACAGTTACTTACTAATTTTATTCAAACTACCATGTCAGAATAGTCAGAAAGTATGCTTTCCAATTTGTCAGTGATGATCAATCACAATAATATTATTCTACTACTTGATTTCCCTTTTGAGAATATAGAGTTATCACTTATATCATAGTGATATGTTATGAATTAGTTCACCAAGATGGTAGTATTGTCATAGCTGAAGAGTATTTATTCCTTCAGATTGAGTAAGGGTTATAATGACCAGTTCAATCTTTTTCTCCCATGCAAGTGTGGTAGACTCAAAATATTCTTGAATTCCAGATGTCATTGATTTGGAGTTGCTAGTATCAGTTTTGGTCACTTCATCATAGATTGTTACTTTTGGTTTCAATTTAATTAGAGTTGCATTACCTATTAATAGATCAAGATCAATAACTTGCATCTGTTCTTTTTTGATGAGGAGTAGTTAGTCTTTTATAAATTTCATGATGCCATCAAAATCATATTTTCGTAATAGCCAAGTGAGTTATAATATAGAAGCCACAACTTCTTCATTTAGCCAGATATTATTGCTCATTATTTTATTTTTTCTTTGAAGTGATAGAAAGATAAAGGGTAGGGGCATTTAAATAATATTCGTTCTATGTGATCATTGATTAATATTACAATACTGATCATTCCATAATTAAGATATTAATACATGTTCCAGAGAATTCTGTTTTTCATAGTATTGTTTGAGCTGTATGCCATTAAAGAGTTTCTTGATTACTTGGCCATGTTGATTCCATAGCTTGTAGATATTATTGCCATATACCTCATAAATATAGTACTACTCATTACTCCATTGGACTTTGAACTTGTCTCCTTTTAGCATGTATTATATCATATTGTAAATTAATACTTTTTTACCAATGTCGAATACTAATGTCTATCAAATTTTCCAATTGTGCCATTCTTTTATTTTTCATTGGGGTTCATGTGCATTACTCCATGCAATTTGGATTTGATCAGGAAAGTGATATATAATAGTGAAGATTCAGTTTTTCATAATTTCTTCTATATTTTTAGTACTTGTTATGAGAGTTTTATATTGAAGTTTGATAGGTAGTCTTGCTTCATGCCCATATATCAAGAAAAATGACTTGTATCTTGTACTAATATTTCTCAATATTCTATAGGTAAACAGAGTGACAGAGATGTACACATCCCATTTAGTATCCAATTTGATGCAATATTTTTGCAATATTGAATAAAGAGTTCAATTATAACATTTAATAATACTATTTATTTACAGATGATATAGAAAGGAGAACTTGTGCTATATGTTAAACTATTTAGTAAGTAATTTTATGATGGAGATGACAAATTCGGATCCATTGTCCAACTGGATTTCTTTGGGACAACTATGTTAGCAAATTATATTTTTGAAAATAAATATTGTAATGTTACTGGCTTTCTTGTCAGGTATCACTTGAGCTTCTGACCATTTTGTAAAATAGTCAATGACCACAATGATATACCAATTTCCATTTGACTTATTAGCTTACACGGTCCAATCAGATTGATTATGATTTAGTCAAATGGCATCCTGATTTTAATAGGTAAAAGAGGTTATTTGGTTTTTCATCTACCAGTTTGTTAACAGATCTGACATGACTTTATGAAGTTGCAGATATCACTTTCCATACCAGTCCATCAGTAATAAGCAGCAATATATTGATAAGTTCCTTCGTATGCAAAGTGTCCTAAGAGTAAGTCTTCATACATGTAAGTTATAATAGCTTCCATTTTCATGTCCTTCAGGACTTGTAGAGGGCTGCTTGGTTTATTTTTTCTATTAATTTTATATAATAATCCTTCTTGTATTATATAGTGTTTTGCTTGATTCTTGATTCGTTATTATTGTTTCTCTACGTATCCTATGGGATAACTTCTATTTTCCAGGTAATGTAATAAGTTATTATAAGTATTTATCTCCATTATTTGTTTTTGTGAATAATTTAGTTGATTTGATTCATTTTTATTATTTAAATTTTGTTTTCTTGCCACTGTCTAATCATTTTATTCAACTGCTCAGATTTATTCTCATTCCATTACTAATTTTGATTAATGTGAGAGAGCATGTTAGCATTTTGATTGAGTTTTCCAGGATGATAAGAAATAGTAAATGTATATTCCAATATCATCATTATCCAATGGGATACTCATGGACCAGGATTAATCTGCTTGGTGAACAGCTAATGAAACGCACTGTGATCAATGATGATTTCAAAAAGAGTTTCAAGAAGATAATGTTGGAATTATCTTACTTCCCAGATGATGGCTAATGCTTCCTTTTCCATTATACTATAGCATTTTTCTCCTACCTTAAGTAAAATACTAGCATAGGCAATTATACATTCTTGATTCTGGTCATCCTTCTATGACAATATCATACCTAAGCCTGTATCTGAAGCATCTGTATATAAGTAAAACTTCTAAGAGAAATCTGGATACATCAAGATCGGTGCTGAGATCAGTTGTCTTTTGAGTTCTTCAAATGCTCTTTCTTGTTCCCTTTTCTAGCTAAAATTAACATTATTCTTTAATAGGTGAAATAATAATATGGCAATCTGTAAAAAGCCCTTAACAAATTTTTGATAGTAACCTACTAATCCAAGAAATAAATGAAGAGAGCGAACTGTATGCAGTCATGAGAATTCTTGGATCTTCCTAACAGTGGATGGATCGGTCATAATATCTTGATCGGTTACCCAAGAATAGTAGGTCTTTTCTTACAAGAATACATTTTTCTGCATTTAATTTTAGTCTTGCTTCCCTAATTTGCTGAAAAACTTTTTGTAGATGCTGTAGGTATTCTTTGAAATTCTTGAAGTAAATGTTGATGTCATCAATATAGATCATTGCAAAGTTCCAATTATAATCTCCCAACATTGCATTCATCACCTATTAGAAAGTAGCAGAAGCATTATAAAGACCAAACAGTATCATATTAAACTCGTAGAGACCTTCTTGTGAAATGAAGGTGATCTTCGTTATACTTGAGGCTTTTATCCCAATTTACCAATATCTACTGGCAAGGTTGAGCGAGGAGAACCATTTTGCATTCTCCAAGTTTTCTAGCATTTTATCGATCTGTAGTAAGAAGTACGTATCCTTCTTTGTTATGGCATTAATTCTCTGATAGTTTACACAAAAATGTTGTTTTCCATTCTTCTTACTAATTACTACCACAAGAGAAGCCCATGGACTACTTGACCATTGAATAATCCCTGCTTTTAATATTTGTTGTACCTCATCATGGATAAATTCCTGTTCCGGTAAAGTTGCTCTATATATTCTTTGTCAAATAGGACATATATCGGCCATATTGATCATATATTGGACTAAATTAATCCTTCCTAATTCGGTCATATCAGTAATAAACAGATCCTTATACGCATCCAATAAATTCTAGAACTACTTCATTTGCTATCAGTCTAACTTTCTTTGTTCAATTACTTCATTACGGTCTTCTATCTCCAGGAGGTATGCCTCCAGTTCAACTTGTTCCATAGATTTAAAACCAGCAGTCCCTCTACTAGATTTACCTAATTTTTGTCATGTCGAAACTACTTGAATACCATCAATATCTGCCAATTTCAAAAATATTGCTTGGGCTATCCATTCGTTAGGCTGAATTTGATATGAAAAAGTCAAATTATTGTAGATAAGTACATCTATATTCCTAATATATCTAGCATCGATTATTCCTCCTTTCACTTCTATGCCTTTCTTTACTAAGGATGATCATGATATTAATTGGCAGATGGTTCCTATAAGAACTTCAAACATGATAAAGAGATCAATTAGAATAGTTTGGCTTGATTTGATAGTGATAGTTTCTGTTTTAGGATAGTGAAGGTCAAATCCCATATCAGTTTCATAAATGCATTCTGGAATCCTTCCTTTATCATCATTAGTATAAACTTTAATTAGGTAATTGGCTTCTTTTGATGTAGTACATTGATCATTTTCTCTTTCAATATGTCCTTCATCATTCCTGTGAGAGTTCGTTTCTCGTGTATGGTAGTCATTATTTGTTGTCTTGTAGTTATTATTTCTCATCTCATTATTTGTTTTACTAGAACACCCCTATCTTGAATCAACTTCTTCTCTCATCTTGGCTTCCATTTGAATTTCAGTCTTCTCATTCTTTGACTCAATTTTGGCCTTTCCTTTGTCAGTATTCTGGTTTGCTTTGAGGATTGGTGTGAACTGCACACTACAATCGTCACATTTCTCAGAGTCACAAGGAATTAGATATTTGGCACAGAGGTGAACATTGATAAATTCTAGTCAAGCTAATTAAGATCATCATTCTGGAGTTAGTTGTTGATATATTGATATAAAGATTTTAGCTGCTGGAGCTTCTTCAGGTTCTTCATAACTAATATATCCTAGTTCATCTTCAAAGTTATCTTCGTTGACATAGTGAGACAGAATGGCCTTTCTAATTTCATTACATTCCTAGTATACCAAAGTAAGTATTCCTCCTTCGTATAACTTCTGAATTGTTCTGTTATTTTTTCTCTAGCCTTCGTAATTGAACATATAAACATATTATTCATAATAGGAGCAAAAATATTTGGTCAAGTAATAGCTTCCAATACCATACATTTCAGATGTAGAGATGCAAGTATCATACTGGGAGCATACGGGTAAGTTTAGTTTTTCTATATTTACGCAATCTTCACAGTATTCATTCTTGGATCTGTCTTGCTCAATTATTATCATCATTCTTAAATTATCTACATAGTATTGACATTCATGGCAGTATTTTACTTATTCATCCAGCTGAAGATAGATAAGAGCTGATTCTTTGGTCAGAAACTTGGTTTTAATGATTGGAATTTTATTGGAGAGTTGCTGGTTTTTTATCTTGATCCACCAATCCTTACAAGAGCTCTTGTCTAGAAAAATAGAAAGGTTATCAGAGACTCGAAGCTTTATATTGATCCATATGATTAATTTCTGATAGCATATTTGACATTTATGGATTGAGTTCAAAAGTATACGTTGATACCAATATTCAGCTGGGCCCTTCTAGTCAAACTTCTATTTTGAGTTGTGATATTTGATTTGGTCAAATTTTCTTTTCAAGTGACTATATTTCTCCCAATCAATTATCTTATTATTAATTTGAATTTCTTTCTTATAGATATAGACATCATCAATCTTTGGTATTCTCCTAGTAATATATTGGGATATTCTTTCAAAGGCAATTTCATCTATCATTTGGATAACCATTTGTATCTGTATTCAAGAGTTTTTGGCAGTCTAACAAAGAAAGTTCTGATCCTCTAGTTGTTGTTCTTCAAATTCTTTATCACTATCAGTTAATTCGTCATCAGAGAGTTCAGAGTTATCTATATCAGATTTGAGATTTATAGGATTTCTTTAATCATGGATATACTGGATATTAACCTTTCCTTTTTGTCCATTCCATTCTAGCATCATAGCACTCTTTTTGACATCGATGTTGGTATTTACTTTATTTAGTAAGTTCATACTGATTACTACACTATAGATTTTGACTTCCATGATATTGATCTCTGCCAGAATTATGATTCCATTAATTGTGATTAAAAACTCATCAATTGCTCCTAACAGCTGCTTGATATGATCATTTATATCTGTCATCATTATATTTGATTTTTTTTGTATTTTTATATTTTGTTTTTTTAGAAATTCATGGCTAACCACACATCCTAAGACTCCAGTATTAATGATAAGGTCGATAGGTATATTTCTGACTTTGGCTTCACACCAAGCTAAGATAGTTTTGATTCTTGCCTAGCTGATCATCCTGGTCATCTTCCATGTCATCTTCTTTTTGATTGGTCATCTCATTCCTTTGAATATCTTGATACGTTATTCTAGCAAAGTTTTAATTAATTACATGATGGTGATGTTGGCCTTTATGGCAGTGAGATCATCTAAGATATCGTAAGAAATAGCCCAGGAGACAAGTACTGATAATTCCATTTTGGCCTTTCTCTTTTTCTTTTTGTCTTCTGACTTGTTCTCAACTTGCTTGGGTATTATAGATGTTTCCTCAGCTTGCTCAATCTCTTCACTTACATCATCTTCTGGAGATTCTATTTTAGTTCATTTATATTTTTCAATCAAGTATTCATATGTTACCAAGAGTGTTAAGTTCGATATACCATGAGTGTTATTTTCAGTATTGGTAAATATCTAGATAACGTTAGTAAGCATTTGGATCTGTAAAAGAAGAGCGTCAGTATTAATTAGTCAGGTATTATTTGCTTTGGGTACTTGTGTTGTGACAACATTATTTTGTCCAAAAAAGTTATTACTATTAGTCACCAAGTTTACATTGTAGGTCAACTGTTAACTCTGTTGATTATTTGGAAGAATATCATTTATATTATGAGTATTCTGGCAAAATCATTATATATATCCAGTCTGGCCACATTGATAATAGGTCGGTAAATTTCTGGTACTTTATTAATTCCTATTTCTGTCATATATTCTGGGTTGATAAGTTATTTTCTTAATGGTTTTGACTTGTTCTAATCTATCAATTAAGCTTCAAAGGGTTTAATTCAATACATTGACATCAACAGATAGTGCAGCTTGGAGTTGGTGATAAGTTTGCATTATTTCTTCAGTACTAGCTTCTTCAATAGTCTTGGCTATCTTAATAATATTATCCTATGCACCATCTGAGTTAATATTAACTCACTTTCTGATTTCAGATTTAAGTCCCCTTTTATATATTCACATATAGTAGTCTGCTGGATAATATCTATTGGGATCAACTTTTTTTAGTAACTAGATGAAATGGTTAGTATATTCTTTTATAGTTCCTTCTTATTTTGATGTTTTGAGTTTGTCTTGCCATTGTTCTACTTTTCAATTTGTCCAAAACTTTAGGGTAAATTGATGTTTGAAGTCATGTTCATTGTGCTGTTGATTTATCCAAACATTCAGTCAAAAGTTGGCATCAGCATACTTCTGATCAAACCAAGCAGCAGTGGTTCCTTCAAGATAATCTCATATAATTTGGATTTTTCTTTCGTCTGTGATTCCATTAGCGCAAGCAGCAATTTTGAAATCCCTGATCCACTCAACCAGATCTTGATTTTTGTCTCAGAATTTCCTAATCGATATCAAGATTTTTTCTGGTTATTAGGCTAATCTGGCATTCATAGCTTTGGTAAGATTGGCAAGAGCTTGAATTAAGTTGTCTATATTATTTGCCATTTCATTTATTTCAGGTTCTTCATTTACTTCATTAACTTCAAGTTCTTCTTCAATTAGTAGAATGATTCATTCATAATCATCATCATGGTTTTCCAATTTCAATTCAATTTTTAAATGGTAGTCTGTTAGGAAGAGTGTTAGTTTGATGTAGTTGTGTCCATGGAGAGGGCACCACAAATGTCACAGGTGGGTTGAAGTTTTGTGAATTTAGGAAAATTTGTGCACTGTGACTATGGGTGAGAGAGGGTGATTAGACTAATATTACTAGTTGATCTAAATCCTGTGCTGATATCTTCGAATATCATTTATTATGATCACTTTAAGGGTAATTATGAGGTAGGATAAAGGAGAATTTGTATATTAATTATTAACTAATCTATTCTTTTTTATTCCTGTGCTTTTTCTAGCTAAAAGCCTTAAACTCAGATCAATCAAATCATTCAATCAATGATGCATTTTGCCTTTTCTGGATTAAAGAACCTAACTAATTTATTATCTTTTCAGGTGGAAAGAACCTAATTAACACGTCATCTTTTCTGATAGAAAGAACCTAATCAACACATCATCTTTTCTGGTAGAAAGAACCTAACCAACATGTTAGAATTACAATTCTAATAAAATGATTTTTACAAATATTTTTCTTGGAGAAAAGGTAATGTACACAATTTTATTTTATTTTATTTTTTTTTCTTCTTTTCTGCTTTTTCTTTTAGATCTGAGAAACATTCATTTTATACATTATCTTTTGCTATATTAGAAGTGACACTATTCTAACTCTATATAATTTCTTTATTATATTAATAGGCCGAGCAATAGTAAAAGATAGCTAAAAGAAGAAGTGGCATGGTCTATTATATTGAAGAACGTGAACAATTGTGCTGAAATATGCTAAAGAACGTGAACAATTGTGCTGAACAATTGTGCTGAACAATTGTGCTGAACAATTGTGCTGAAATATGCTGGAAGATCATTATGATATATAATATTGACAGATAATGCATTATGATCTACCGTATCGACAGCATATGCCAGTAAATAAAAAAAATAAAAAAAATAGGGATTATGAATGTGATGCTGGATAATGCTGAATAATAGGAGGTTGAAAAGTATGTGGTGTTGCAGTTAGAATGATTCCCTTCATGATTTCCAGAATTGCTGATTTTAATGAAATAATTGTAACAGTACATATAGTACATGTACACTCAGAAATGATTGCATATGCAATCATTTCCAATTCCAAAATTTTTGTTCTTTTACATGTATACCAATTTATTCCCAAATCATGTGATTTAGCCATTGATCA
Organism: Ambispora leptoticha; assembly: GCA_910591765.1. NCBI lineage: Eukaryota > Fungi > Glomeromycota > Glomeromycetes > Archaeosporales > Ambisporaceae > Ambispora > Ambispora leptoticha. Next base: position 19,748 of record CAJVPS010000577.1, read on the forward strand.
CATTACTAAGGTGAAACTGCATTCGAGTGGATTGTTTAATGTTTATATTCGAACAGATGTTTTGTCAATTCTCAGAAAATTTAATTCAATACACTCTTTAATTTCTTTGTGAACTTTAGATATTTTAAAGAACAGTAGTAATAAAAATCCTAGATATTTATTTTATAATTGTAGATAGATCAAAAAGAAGTTTTATACACCTGTTATGATCTCATATATATATATATAATCATTTCCAGAGCTATCAAAGCAGCGTATTTAGTATAAAATTTCTCATGTAGAATTATGTTGGAAGCACTCCATGTCAATAAACAATTAAAGCAATATAATACATAGTATATTTCAAAATGGAATGTGAATTGTCAAGAATATTTTCTAATATGTTAATATTGTTTTCAAGTTAGGTTTACAATATTTTATTTGTCATCATATTATTATTCTTGTGGATTTTTATCTAATTCCATAATATTTTATTATGAATTAATTTTTAAAAAGCTTGAATGAATATACAGCTATATCTCTATATAAAATACCCTTTATAAGAACATCCTCTTTATAATAATATTAATGTTTGAAATCATTTATTATTAGACTTATAAAATATCCCGAACAACCTCTTTATAAGAGCTTTTTTATAGCAAGACTGCGTTTTTATAAAGAAGTATAAATATATTAGAAAGCAACTCTGCTTTCACTTGAAAATGTCCATTTTACCTCTTTTATTGACTTCAGAATGATTATGTTGTAATGGTCTCAACACAATTTTGTGTTCTTCAATGAAGTATTTAACCTTATTTACTTCAAAGCCAATATTGTTTTATACACTAAATTGCACTGAAAATTGTTCCAAACCTTCATTTGCAAGTTATTCAACATTAGTAAATCTTTAAAAGAATACATTCGATGTGCGAATAAGAAATTCTTTAATAATTGTCAAATAACTATATTTATGCTGGAATATTCAAATTATACTTTCGAAACTTTCCAAAAGTCATCATTTGCTGACAAAAAATAACATGTGTTGTAATAGTCGTGTTTATCATAATCGAAATATTCGATTTCATCTTTGAATTCACTTTAGAAGATGTTTAAATTTAAAGAATTATGTGTTGTGTCCATTTCGATATTGAACATGGATGATAAACAAACTAGAATGATGGTTTATAAGATTAGAAATGGAGCCCGATTTAAATAGATACGCTTTATCGATGTCGATATATGTGATATTATGTATGATCAGTACATGTGCGTATTACGTACATTAAATAGAATACATGTACAGTACATGTAAATGTAGTTTGTTGTTATCATTTATTATTATTGTTATACGTGTATTATATTTTTTAACATAAAAATGACCAAAATTAACGACATAAAGTCATTGAACAAAGAATTCGAAAACAAAATGGAAGAAAAACTTTTTGTGGAGAATAGTAATGACTGCGCAAGAAAAGGATCCAGGACAAATTTCGATGATGCAATAAACGATCAAATGGATTGGATTTTAGAATCCATTTCAGCAATGGATGAACGTTTAAATGTGAACATCACTGATTCAGCTTTAGCAACTTTTTTGAATCAAGAAGGAAATAATTTAGCATCAACACTTATTACAGCAAAACGTACAACTAAAAATCATATCATGAAACAGGAACGAATTAATATAAAAAAATTTAATGAAATTACAATCGACGATTTATTATTATTCTTATTTAATATTTTCAAACATCATGAAAAACATGAAACAAAGTTTGCAAAATTTTTTACAATCATTTTAGAAAAATCCCAGATATACTTTGATAAAAAAATTTTTTTGCTAAGTTTATATAATAATACGATGTATGGAAAAGTTTTAGATTTTATTTATCACCATGATATTAATGTTGACAAAGATCATGATCAAGCCTTACAATATTACCAACAACCAGCAGCAGTTAAAGGAGATACTGTAGCAAATTATTTAATTGGAGTATTATACATTGATATAAACTGGATAAAAAAAGAAAATCAAAATACATACGAATGGTATATGAAAGCAGCAGAATTAGGACATTCTTATGCACAAGATAATCTTGGTTATCGCTACCGAAATGGAGACGGAACAATCAAAGATGAACAAAAAGCATTCGAGTGGTACTTGAAAGCAGCGGAGTCAGGACAACTTAACGCGCAATGCAATCATGCTTTTCATTATGGAAATGGAGATGGAATAACCAAAGATGAGCAAAAAGCATTCAAGCGGTACTTGAAAGCAGCAGAGGCAGGAGATAGTAATGCGCAATATAATCTTGCTCTCCATTATAAAAATGGAAAAGGAACAACCAAAGATGAACAAATAGCATTCGAATGGTGCTTGAAAGCAGCAGAGGCAGGAGATAGTAACGCGCAATATAATCTTGCTCTCCATTATAAAAATGGAAAAGGAACAACCAAAGATGAACAAAAAGCATTCGAATGGTACTTGAAAGCAGCAGAGGCAGGCGATAGTAATGCGCAATATAAACTTGCTGTTTGTTATTGTAATGGAGAAGGAACAACCAAAGATGAGCCAAAAGCATTCGAGTGGTGTTTGAAAGCAGCAGAGTCAGGACAAATTAACGCACAATACAGTCTTTCTTTTTATTATGAAAATGGAAAAGGAACAATTAAAGATGAGCAAAAAGCATTCGAGTGGTGTTTGAAAGCAGCAGAGTCAGGACAAATTAACGCACAATACAGTCTTGC
>CAJVPS010000578.1:0-22458 GCA_910591765.1 Ambispora leptoticha
AGATCTTAGAAATCTTTATCATTATTGAAAGTATAGTCTAATTTCTCTCTCTTTATTCTTTAATTATTTCAGTCTCTCCCAACTCTATATCATTAAGATGAATTAAAATGAAACTCCACTTACTAATTTACTGTAACAATATTATAAGTTAATAAATTTAATATAAATCTAATAAAATAATATTATTACAGATATATTTTCTTATTAATTATATTTAGCAAATATTATAATAATTATTATTAATCTTATAAATAAAGAAAAATTAAGAAATATAAAACAAATAATTATTTTAAAGATATTTTAGAAAACTTATAGAATTTTATAATATAATATTAAAATAATAAATAAAAACTTATCATTTTGAGTTAAAAAATTTATATTTAAAAGATATAAATCATATAATTATTTTAGATAATAAGATATTAGTAAAGATTTTATATAAATTTTATAATTTATTAATTATTAAATATATAAATATTAATAAGATATATATCTTATTTTTTAATAATTTTATTAATTAAAGATAAATAAAAATATTTATAAATATATTATTATTATATATTTTGTTAGTATAATAAAAGTAATAGTTAATAGTTCTTTGAATTACTTTAATTTCTTGCTATTTAAAATATAAATAAGAATAAGTTATTATAGACTTTATAATTTAACTTTCTATTATTAAGTCTGAATATAATATAATAGTAATTTTTATTAATAAGTATATATTTTATATTAATATATATAATAATATAATATTAGTAATAATATCAGATAGAAATATTAAGTTTACTAGCAAATTTTAAAAGTTATTATTTGAATAACTTAGAATAAAATTAATAATATCAATAATATTTTATTTATAATAAATAATTAAATAAAAGATTTAATAAAGTATTAAATAAAATATTCAAAATATATATAATATATAAATAAGATTAATAAGATAAAAATTTAGTAATAATTAAATTTATCTAAAATAATAGTAAATAAGTTTCTATTAGATATATATTATTTAAGTTAGATTATGAATAAGTATCTTATACTTTAATTATTATTCTATTATTAAATAATAATATTAAAATCTCTCAATATTATAATTAAGATTACTAAAGATTTTATTACTTGATATTCAAGACAGATAGTTAAAATATATAAATTAATATAGAAGATATAAAGATTTTTTATTAAAGATCAAGTTCTTTTTTTATTTATAATATAAATATTTCTGTAAATAAATAAAAAATAATCAAGAAACTTATATTAAAATTTATTAAATTCATTAAAATTATTAGTAAAATATCATTTATTATTTATAAATTGCAATTATTAAATAATATAAAACTATACTACTCTCAGAAAAGTATTTGATCAAGCATTTTTTAAAATTTTCAAAATTGAATATATTAACTAGATAATAAAATTTTTTAAATAAATCTTCTGATTTTGATGATTAGATTATATTGATATTTTAGAAAATAATTTACTACTATTTATCTAATCCAAATATCATAAATAATCTTATATATTTCAAAATAATAATATTCTGATTTATATAGCAAGAGATATTAAAAATTAGATTGCTCAAAAGCAAATTAAGATATTTTTCAATTGATCTTCTCAATTTTCAGATCTTAATCCAATCAAATATTTATGAAGTAAACTTAAATAAAGACATAAGAAATGCTTTATACAATTAACAAATCTTTATAAACTTGAAAAAGTACTACAAGAAAAATGGAGAAAAATTCTATCTGAAATTTATACTAAACTTATTGAAAGTATGTTATATAGAATTAAAATATGCATTAGAAATCAAGGATGGCCTACAGAATATTAAATATCATACTTGTATTAAAAAATTAAATAAATAAATATTTTTTTTGTTAATCAAATACTTTTCCAAGAGTAATATATATCTAATATTTTATATTTTATTATTAAAGAAATATAATCCAGATAATAAATTTAATAAACATAATCCAGATGATAAATTTAATAAATATATATTATTATTTGTTATTATTATCTTAGATAATAAAGAAGAATATGAAGATGAAATAGAAAATATTTTTAATAAAAGAATTTATTATTATAAATTCCAATATCTTGTCAAATAGCTAGATTATTCTCTTTATAATATTACCTGAAAATTACTTGAAAACTTGAAAAATATCATGAAGAAGATTAATATCTTTGAAAATTTACATACTTAAAAATAATAAGGATGTTATATTTTAAGTAGAGGGATATGTAACAATTTTGATTGGATTAATTCTTTTTAATTTAAATCTTTATTCGTGCTCTTAGTACTATATTTTAGTTTTGTATTACTTTATTTGAAGATTAATTCACTTTAGATATACAGATGATTATTATACATTTAATTAATTTTTAATTATTCTTTTTATATTTTTATTCATTCTTATTCATTCTTATTTATTATTATTATTATTATTATTAATTATCATTATTTTATTGAATTAAGTATTCATTATTCTCTAGAAATATGAATTAAGTTAATTAATTATGTTCAACTCACATGTATTTTAAATTACTAATTTATTCATATTTCATATTTATTTTATCTATATAAATAAATTACTTTTATTCTGTATTTTAATTCTCAGATCTGAATACCATTCAAATAATAAAATCATAAGTATTTTGTATATTGAACTATTCACTTAATATTTTATCTTGTTATAACTATAAATAAATAATCTTACATCTCATATAAATTTTAAGTGATTTGCTTTAAATTATGCAATAATTTTAACAGAATTTTTCATTTTTCTTGTTATTTTAATTTTAATATCAATATCAATGAAACCCATTTTTGCGTAAACATCCAGTCTAATTCCCGCCCCTTTGTTACTACCATAACCCTAACTTTCGAATTGAGCATAATAATATAATATCCTTCATTTAATGAACTCTCATTTTACATTGCACTCCGGGTACGAATAATTTTTTTAGTTGCCAACGCGGGATATTCTATATGGTAATTTTACGGCACCCTAGTCATGGCAAGAGGTTGGCGCACATGATTTTTTAAGGGGGTAAACCAATCAAATCGCGGAAAAATTCAAACAAACATGTAGCTTTGGGGTGCATCATATACATGTACTAATTATATGTAATCAAAACTATGTCAGGTACCATAATAAAAATTAATTGTGCAGTTTTTTTATCGATCAATTTTATTATATCGATAAATTACATGTATATGTACATGTATATGATAACTTAAAAAAGACAGTTTTTTGAAAAGCTATTTAATTTGCACCAAATAAATAAATCGATAACTATAATTTGGGTTTACACTATAAAGTAATTTATTTTTTATTTTATTATTAAATTTGAGTTAAATTCAACGTCAAAGTGTGTATTTGCACATGATTGCTGATTACAACTGTTACGTCTATATTGATATTCAAATTTAAAAACATAAAAAATTTCCTTAAAAGGATTATCTGCGGCTTGTTCTTGCTGGATATCTGACTGGGATGTTAATCTCCTTTTTTCGAGTATTTTTTAATTGTTCACCAGTTATTTGAATTTCGTCAATTTTGTTACCGAAAGATACATTTTAGACTGTCAGTAGAATCGGTCATGTTTGGATGGGTTTTAAGTCCCATTTGTTGAGGATTAGGTATATTCGAGTTTCAAAAAGGTTCAGAGTTAGAACTAGCATAAAAATTGATGATAAAATTTATTATGAAAAGAAGATAAAAACTTTTTCTTTGAAGTGACGGTTTTAAATTTTTCTAACAAAAGCCGATTCAAAACAAAGCCGATTTACTTTTTAGCTTAGAAGGATGTATCGCTAACAAAGCAAAGCTCTTCCTAACATAACATTTAAAACACCTAACTAATTAAATATTTTACACCGTGATTCCATTTTGTTACAGTACATTAATTGTTTTCTTCAAAATTTGCTAGAAAAAAAGGTTAATAGACGAAATGAACAATTTTTCGAATACTAATCTTGGACTAGTAAAAACACTCAACGATTTGTCAATTAAAATCTGTACTATTAATTTTCACTATGGTACCTGACATAGTTTGATTAACTATCATATGACGCACCACAATGTGGTTTGTATCTTGAAATTTTGCCTATGAAATTACTTTCTTTTGATATAACAAAAACTCTCCTTGCGAAATTCTACTTCAGACCTTCACGTATGATATAACCTAAAATAAAACTTAATTCTAAACGAAATGCTATTAATTTGTGTTTGATTGGTTTATTCCTTAAAAATCATGTTTTTTGCCATGTTGGGATATCTACCAATTGCGGTTTATGGACATCAGCCACAAGATTGCAATTACAAATATTATGGCTGGTACCTTTAGTCCGTATGTGAATCACACGAACTTTTATAAGTTAAACATATATGTATTGATACAGTCGTACCTGGGTTATATCTCCATTGGTCAATGTTATAATTGCCTGCAGCCAAACAAGAATTATTTTTTATACGGAAATAAGTATTCGACATATATAATAATAATTTTTGAGACAATACCTTGTATGATATTCTATTGTTAGACAGTGAAAGTCGCTCTATTCTTCGAAACCAGCTATAGATATCTTTATAAATATTTTTGTCTAGTATGCGAATCCGCCCGTTACACAGAAACGGGGGAGCCGAAAAATGTGTCAGAAGAGCTCAAAAGTAAACTTAAAAATCCCGTTCTTTAGATAACACGGCTGTATGGTATAGCTTGATTGGCGGTTTTCATGTTCAATTAGAGGATTTTGCCAGTAGTTACAGTTTTAATCTTTTGTTTTCCTTGAACAGAGAAATGTTGTACACACTCACTTTACTTTGTATTATGCATTAATGTTAGCTTATTAAATTCAATAATTTTCTGGGGGTGTGTCGTTTTGGATCGAATTAATGTTCTTTTTTTTTATTCGAGCAAGATACACTTGAGAAATACTGTAGTACATGTACATCATACCGATACCTAAATAAGTAGGTAGAAATAGAGTTATTAATTTCGAAGTCGATCGGGCGCTGATATGCTTTGTAATACTAGAAATTGGTCACAAGAACTCTAATATAAAATAAAACTGAGCTGTTAGCGTTAGTGTTTCTAAGATCTCTTTGCTAATTTAAACTTCAAATAATAAAAAATAACTAAAAACTATTTCTATTACAATAACTGAAAAATAATGGAAGCAATTAAATTCACTCGTCCTATTCGAGAAGCTCTTGGATCTCTTATAGAAAATTGCAAAGAGAAAAAGTCTAATAAAAAACCACCAAACGCATTTATCCTTTTTAGAAAAGTATGCACTCTAGAGTTAAGTTTACAAAATTGCCACATGAAAGCAAACGAGATCTCAAAACTTTCTTCTGAATATTGGAAAACTCTTCCCGACGTAATCAAATATGAATTTAAACAAATTTCGGAAGAACTTCGAAATAATGCTCTGAATAAAACTTCATCAAAAAAAATGAAAACATCCAAATATAAATTTAAGTCCGAAACTCCAAATTCATTCTATCGAAAAGCAATAATGAGAACATTCTCGAATTCCAAGTCTAGATCCGAGGATTCAAGCCACAGTAATAACTCCAAGAATCCGGTTATCAGTAACGACACGGATAAGGATGTTTCGACAAGCGATATTATGGATAATTCCAGTTTGGATAGTTCAAAGATAACCACAGAAATTATGCCAGAATTTCCTTTTTTGCGAGAATTAGAATTATTATGGCAGCAAAACTTGATATCAATCCCACAAAACCTGATATTAAGCCCACCTTTTAACGATGTCTTTAGCGAAGAATGCCAATCCTTTCTTCATATATTGGGTCTAGACCAATCAGTTTTTGATGATAATAACATATACCACGATTATTATGATCAGATATTAGAACACTTATACCCGCCAAACTTAACGACTAATGAAGAAAGTCAACTATTACCTCACACGCTCGGACATAATATGGATCTAGATCAATCAGATATTAATGATAATAGTCTATTCTACTATGATGAAGATCAGATATGGCAACCAAACTTAATAACGTCATCAATCCCAGATGATCTTAGCGAAGAAAGTCAATTCTTATCTTTGTATGGAAATAATATGGATCTAGATAATAATTTATACCAACCATAATCTTTAGTATATGTACCTGTATTGAACATGTGATTATTACAAAGGTATTTAGTGGAATAAAATTTTCAAATTGAATTTTATTTATAGATCAATGTAGATAAAGATGTGTGTTATCAATTAATGACTGAAAAAAATTATTGGGAAATACTTTCTAAACTTTTGCTATTATAAACATATTAAATTTATTCAAAAACCAGTTGCATTTATTTATAAGCCGAAAGAAATTCACGTTAATTGATGTATTTTTTAGTATTTAATGAATTCAATAAAATAAATATATATTCTATCCAGCAACTTATTTTCTAAATGCACACATTATACAAAGACTATAAAAAGGAAAGAAACTCGAGATGTTCATTCATATATTTCTTCTTACGGATATGAGGCAAGACTTCGAAACCTCTTTGATTACCTATATGTCCATAAATGATACTATAAATAAAACATAATACTAGTATCACCAAAATGGACTTTTTAAATTAACAAAATCCTTCGTAAATTCATACAAATAAATCTAATGCATTAAACCCATTGTTGTGTAACGAACGGTAAACAAACAATTTAGTTTATCAATATGATATAAACATAAAGACATAAAGATTGCAATGAAATTTCTCGCTAAAAGCACAATTTATTCCTTGCGCCTTATTCTAAACTGTGCCAACTATAAGGATGATATAGCATTTTCATAGATCAATTTCCGAATTCGTATTTGCAATAAATCGCGTGCTGAATTACATGCATATGATAAAAAAAATTTGTGAACAAAAATAAAACTTGGGATTTTAGGAAAGAGAAATGTCAAATCCCAGGTAGAAATATAATATCATATTTTTACATATAGAGTAGAAAATATGTTCATATCTCAAGGAGTCAATGAAGGAGGTTTCTAGTGAAATACAGCGCTCGCCACATATAATGAGAATGATAATTTTAAGAAGTGAAAAACTAATTGAATTTTATGTAAATATTCTTTATATTCTAAAGAATAAGTTTATTTAATTCTTTAGACAGAATTACTTATAATATTTTTATATGTTATTTATTATAAAAACTTCCGGATGAAATTTATAGAAATAAAATTAAAAGCCGGATGGGCGGGTCACTTTTAAAATTTTTATGTCATGAAAACCAAAAAATTAATTTGCATGGACTTAAATATATTTAATTAAAGAGAATTTTAATAAGATATTTATAAAATGATATTAAGTAGGATTATTATATATATAATCAATTTAGATTTTTATGTTCTAATTAACCTTTATTAAAATATATTTTTATTAAATTCTAAATTTTTATTAAATTAAATTATATTTTCAATAAAATTAATCAAAATTTATATATAAACATACAGTGGCAATCAAAAGTAATGACTCAGGGGCTAAATTTATTAATAAAACATAATAAAATTATAATTTTAATATAGAGAGAAAAATTTCAATTTTCACTAAGAAATATTTTTTATTATATCAAAATAAAGTTTATCAGTTGTAATTTAACACATGTTTTTTTCAGATTTTTTAGACTTTTTCTGAAAGAGTTACTCTAATTGTAAAGTTAGTGCAAAAATTTTTCTAAGTGAAAATGAAATTTAATTAGAAAAAGGTTTGCAATAACTTTGTAATAGAATAACTCTTTCAGACAAAATCTAAAAAATCTGAAGAAAATATGTTAAACTATAATTTATGAACTTTATTTTAATATAAAAAATAAAAATTATTTCTTAATAAAATTATAATTTTAATATAGAGAGAAAAATTTCAATTTTTACTATATTTTATTATATATTTAAGTCTATACTAATCAATTATTAATAAAATTTTTTGCAACTTCACAAAATTATTATTTATGTATATTTTATATTGCTATATTTTATCTTTTGTCTTAAATTAAAAATTTTAAAAAATAATAAAATAATATTATTAAATAAATTTATTCTCTAGATTATAAAGAATATTTTTACTTATTTGGCATCTTATAATGGATCACACGTGAAATATCATGTGTATTCGGCAATAAGATTTGAATGCCAGATAAATCAGTCTTTCGGCATTTGATACCGAATAACTTCTCCACCTAAAGGTGGCTTACGTATCAAGCAAACGCAATTTGATCAGTGATGCTGGGCTCCAAAGGGCCCAAAATCAACCAATCAAACTGCGTTTGCCCGATACTACAGTTATTCGACACTGCATGCTGAATAACTAATTCAAACCTCCATAAACTTTAATTAAAATTATAATTCTCATTATGGCGAGATCGGTAGATATTCGTCACCCCTCTTGGCAGGTATTGATCTCTAATAAATATTGCATAAAATAAAATAAATATCGAAGATTCTGTAGTGTCACACAACAAATGGCATTTATCATTTTCACATTGTATGCATACATTTGTTCTTTAGATAAGTTACAACCCAGATATAGCTTTTTAGTGGTACAGAATCTTGGCGGACTCTCTAAAAGCTCTTTGTCCATATATGCATGTCACAAGCATGTATGGACAAAGACAACCTATAATGGTTTGTAAAAAGAACATAGAGAGAACATAGAAAGAACTTATAAAGAAAAAATGATTGACTACATGTATAAACTAAAATTAGCATTAAATATTATACATGTATTGTTGCTGTCACAACCAAAAATCTCGTGATTACGGAAATTTCTGGAAGAGTGTGAAAAAAATTTCTCTTTGTATCTCCTAATACTGTTATCGTTGTAACGAGGAATTAAAAATATTATTGACAGGTTTATAATACTTGAAAAGAACTTCACGAAATTCTCTCCTTGTACTTCGAAACTTATAAAAATTCTTAACTTATCCTCGCGCGACCCGCAGCATTTACATTGGAGTTTCTACCTTGTAGCGTCAACAATAATCCTTTTATTTCGTAGCTCTCCAATCGAGACTTCGCACAATCCCAAGATTCTGATTATCGTTTAGAAGAAATTCGTACTTTGTACGTTTTTCTTTTATTTTGTGATCAATAAAAATTCACACGTTGAACTTTAGGAACCTGCGAAATTTGTCTAGATTATCATTTGTAATTTACGTAGTCGTGTAAAAATGAAAACTGTATATAAAGGATCGCTTTAGAAGGACCAAGAGACAGGCAATGTGGTTTGAAGAAAAAATAACTAAATAAAAATTCTTATCCAACTAGTCTTCAGCTTTTATTTCTTTTTACATCAAAGCGAATGATATCTTTATTTCTTTTGTGCATAACCAAATCGAAGGCTCTATTTCTTTTACCATAAAAAGTTGATGCATTTCGTTTGATTATTTGATTCTGATTTGTTAAACCTTCTTTAATATTTGATATAAGACAAAATTTTTTATATTTGTCAAGCATATGATTGAAAAATTAAATAAAGTTGGATTTATTAACGACTAAAAAAAATAAAACTTTTCTATCTGTGATAACTTGAGTTTAAAATACGTTTTATCATAGATAACTACTGCATATAATATCCCTTTCGCACACATAAATTATCCCCTGAGGTTGCTATAAAGTAGTGCCTATAACCTATTTTCATCGATGAACCTGTAGAAACGGAAGCATAAAAGGTTGTGATTTTTTGAAATACCAATAAAAAAATGTCTTCCAATTAAAAGTAAGCAGTGTTTTCTGTACACGCGTGCAAAAATGGGTGAATACAGTACAGTGCACATGGAAGATTTTAAAACAGTGCATACATGTACCTTTTAAATTTAAATTTCCGACCCAGCAATTTCAATTCCTCTGCGATTTGTTAGAAAATTCGATATAATTTGTTTGGTTTATTATTCAACAGCTTTTATCACTAAAATGGAAATAATATAGGAATTATTTTTCCACTATAATGGAAACAATGCTTCTGTCTATGCATTATTTTATTATTCTGAAAAGCTTCTATTCCTTGCATTATTAAACTTTGTAATGGTGTCACCTATTATTTTTTATTTATTATAGTATTTCTACATAAACACATTCGGAAATTGGAAGCCGGAATTTTAATAATAGCATCAGACCAAATGACGCGTGCTCAGATTATATACGGGCTTCAATATTTAAGGCATACAATGTTTGAACCAACTTTTAAATTAATGATGCCATATTTTGTACATTTGCGTCACTTGTGACCAAATCTTGGTGCATATAACGTTAAAGTTTTCGGCCGAATCTTACCATAAAAGGAGACTATCAATAACGCAGGCAAGGAAACATATAACGTGTAATAACTAGTATAGCGTGTAACATTAAAGAAAATGCTTTTGTCTTCAGTATAGCGTGTAACGTTAAAAGAAAATGCTTTTGTTTTCAACAACCACTCGTTTTTTTATCAGTGGCGCTATATTTTCAATCTTTTTTTGGAAGACAACAACTAACTATACAAAAGAAGATAGAAACACGTTATTCGTACGCTCTTTTTGTTATGAAAAGTCAATTTACCTTAATGAGCAAAGATAGTTATTACTCTAATTAAAAGTTAGTTATGTCAGATAATATTTGTTTGTCAGCCGAGAAGTATTTCTCGATTAATCAACTCTTAAAAGCTCGCACAAGAATACTCTATGAATTTATAAAGAAAAAACATTAAATATCAACCCAGCGGAGAATCAGACGAATTCATCAGAAAACGAATAAATAATTTCGATTTTATTGATTTTTTAATCCACGCCTAACCATGCGCTTATCTATCGAGGAAATCGACGTTCCATTTCCACTGAATGGTCAGTTAGATTCAATAATATCCCGGTATACAAAGAAGATTAATGGAAAATCTCCAAATAGCTTCATTCTCTATCGAAAGGCATTAAACATAGAATTGAGTTCCCATGGATATTATCTTCAGGCCAAAGAAATTTCTTCAATTGCATCTAAAAAATGGAAAGCTAAATCTAGCTTAATAAAAGAAGAATATCGAAAAATTGCTACACGTATTTCTAAAATGGTTGACGAGATTCATCCAAACAGAATTATCAGTTATAAAAAACGTGAGAAAAAAAAGAATAGACGCTCCGAAAGAGTTCAACCAGTTCCTTTAAGTATCGGTACTAGCATACAATCTGTCAACTCAGATTCTGAGGAAAGTACTCCCATAACACCACCACCATACTATTCTTCTCAACAAAATAATGAATTTACGTCCCATTTAAATCTTGTCGATCAAAGCGATGTCTTTCATGAGTCGCAATCACTTAAGAACTGGAGTTATATGGAAAATTTTTCACAAAATTTCAATATCGATATGAGGTTAGAACCATGTCCCTCGAGCTCTTGCATAACTGAAACATTAACGCACATAGAACAAAATGACAGTTTTTATACGGAACTTTTGCTTTCTCTCATGAATTGGGAGTCAGAAGAATATTTTCAGATAACAGATTTTCAGAGACAATAAATCTTTGGACATTCTGAATAGACATTATTATTAATATACATTTAGATACATTTAGTAATAACTTCAATTAAAAACAAAATCGATTACTACACGCGAAAGAATGAACTATTATTCAACCAAGAATATTATAAAAAATAAGTTTATTTTATTTATTGGTTATTCTCTCGAATACTTTGTTGAAATAATCTATGCAGTTGAATATTTGTACATGAAATGTACGATTGCCTTGTCATCTCATTTTATATAATTTTTGACAAAATTCATGAGCTTTGTAATTAAGCATAATTAAGTCATATAGTCATAGATTTCGTCATAAGAATCTTCTTGTATTTTTTAAGTATAGCGAATAATTTTTATAAGAAATCAACAATTTAGTCAGAAACATCTAAAGCGAGAGAATAGCACAGTTACCTCTATATTCCTGCGAGAATCCGCCTTTATTTGCATTTAATAAATAAATTGTTAATAGACATCTATAGAATGCATAATACATGTCCTGTAATTTGGTTATACTAACGAGCACAATTTGTTGCGCGTAACGAATTTTCTATTCGTATCCAGGGAATGCTGTATGCAATCAGTCTTGCAAGCGGTATGCAGAGTTGGAATATGATACTTTATGACCAGTCATAAGTCATATGATCATTATAGAAGACCTGGTCATAAAAACATGCAACATAAGAGTGATAATGTTGGACACTTACTGAAATTAGTGAATTTAGAGGGCAAGTGCAACAAGGTAAGATTAAGAGCAAGACTGAATGTTTTACAAATTAAAGGGTTTCTTTATTGTTCTAAAGGTTTCCTGGGTTATTTGTACTCAAAATCAACCTTTACAAATGTTTATTATTTAATTTAGGTAGGGATCAAAGGAGGTTCCTGATTGCCAGCAACAAAAAAAGTCTACTCTAGACTACAGAAGGGGTTTCGAGAAGGTTTCTGATCACCTACAACACAATATTGCGCGTCACAAAGGTTACTTCGGGAGCAACGACCCAGATTGTTTCAGCTAATCAAAAACTATAATGTTCAAAATCGGAGTTTGAACTTAGTTTCTGCCTACGCAATCATAACCGAAGTATGAATTATTTTGGGTGAAGGTAGAATTTATTTTTATCTATTTACTGGCGCATGATGTTTAAAGGCTGAACATCTGCCTCTTGATTAATACTAATTCCATTTCTATACTAATTTTATTTTTACATTATAGTTTTGGACAATAAGATCAAAGCACAGTATGAGATCAATAAAAGAATATTCGGTAAGTATGAATCGCAAGAAACTTCAATACAGGAAGCCAAACACGATCAGAAATATATGTTTCTCAAGAAATTTTTTTAAGCTGATAGTCACAACAAATAAAATTTACTAGGGGCATGGATAGATTCACGAAAGAAGAGATATTATTATTTTGTATCGGGTGATCACCAAAGAAGTTATAGGCCATAATTCCTTATGTGGCTGTAGTAACGTTATTGATTAATTGTTGGTCGCCAATATTAATTATTCCCATAATTGGCACATTATTACCCTATTATGGAAATAATGAAAATAATGATCGAGTAGCGCAAATTGTTCCAGCATTAACGTTAAAGGGATTAATCCATGAAGTGATTCAAAATTCTATGTGTGACAAACTCGTGTCAAAAAAATTTTAAATATATAACTTAATATGACTTATTTATCATATAACTAATTTTCATATTGGAATTAATTCATCAATTTTTAAATAATATAATAATAATATATTGTATCTCTATATTTTTAATTTATTAAATTCTTATAAAGATAAACTCAAAACAATTTGCATAATTTATATTACATGTCCATATAACAGATAAGTCTTATCATTATGTAATTAATTCACGGTTTATAAAAATAAGCTGCATAAACCATCTGGTGTCTGATTCACTCAATGGGATTTGTTAATTCGGAACTTCATTTGTCGGGTTTATGAATTGTCGATATTGTAGTTATCCGGATATTGGACATCACCGTAAGTTTTCTCCTTTACCTAAATGTAATAGTACGCAAGTACATGACATGATTGCTTCATCTTTAGATATTTACTCTTACGATTTGCTCCTGGGATTAACGAATGAACATTCGTCGGATGAAACCCTGTGACGATTGATGAACTAGCAAAACCTATATTTGACAATACTTGGTACATGTATGAATATCAAATTAACAAATAATAAACTATTTACGTACATGTTCATGTCGTGGTTTGCAAATCGGTAAGATAATTTTTTATACAGGTTTTAGATATTGGAACTTATTATTTATCAATTAAATGATATCCAGATCACACCACGAGGAGGTTAGCTCCAAATTTGAGTCCCAAAAAATAATAATAATTATATATAACCCTATAACCAAAAATCCTTTGTGCCGAGATAACCAAAGCAAACTCTCCGGATATACTCCATTATATCTAACCACTTGGCCGGAGTGGTTATTTAGAATAAAATTATCCTTTGTGCTGAAATAACCAAAGCAGTACGATGATCACTGATTGATTCATCAGAGAACGAAGGACTCTCATTTTAGATCTGATAAGTCTTTGGACCGATAACTAAGAAAAGTTATCACGATTACTCTCTAAGCTAATCGATTAAGGATTTATATCGTCAAATATCCCTGAAAATCTCACCAATAATCTTTCTTTGAAGATTTAATTGATGAATATGGAAACCCAATAAAAACCACATAATATTCCTTCAAAGAAGGGATATCTTCTATGGAATAAAAAATCAAAACTATTATGGAACAAAAATCAAAAGAATTGATGATATATTTGCTCTATCGAAATAATTATAAAAAATAATATAAGTTTAAATACTAATTAAAAATAACAATTCTTTGAATATAATTTAAACTTCTCCTTATACACACGCATAACAATATATTACCAGAAATAATAAAAATGAAAGGATCATTTTGAAATCCAATATCTCAAAATCCAATGATCCCATTTAAATGAAGATATTATCATAGGATATGTCCTGATTCCACAAATCTTATGGTAATATCTTCATTTAAATGGGATCACTGGATTTTGAGATATTGGGTTACAAAATAATAGTTCATTTTTGTTATTTATGGTAATATATTGTAAGAGTGTGTATATCCATTAGCTCAAACAATAAAGAAATGAGAATATAGTCAAACTGAAGTGGTCGGTGCTATTAGTAAAAATTCCGATTTATCGAGGTTTATTTAGTAAATTCGGTTTATCAAGGAAGATTTATTATTACTGTTCCCGGAATTAACTTCGGTTTATCCAGGTTCGGTTTAACGAGGTTTGACTGTACCTAGCTTATAAACGCGTCATATCTGAATTACAAAAAAATATTAGATGTATATTAGAGTTAGAAAATTTGAAAAGAATAAATGATCAATAAGCCGTAGGATTAAATAATCCTAGAGCCCGATGTCCTACTCAAGAAGATTAGTACTATTTTTCGTGTTGTTATAATAAAAGAAGGGGTGGATTCGTTGCGTAATTGTAAACACAAAAAAAGTCACGAATCATGTGATTTTTAGGGTGTAAACCTCACTAAATCGTAAGATCAAAATGTATAACTCTCCCAACCTTAACGAAAATGGAGATCGGCTAGTTTCACGGAAATTCACGATCGCAATCCATGATTGGACGAGGGTGAGACACATTCGGGGAGTGATGAATCCCTCGTATCATTTTAACAAATCCCCCGTTTTATCCCTTAACTCAAAGATCAAATCAAATACTCATGATTGTCGTTATTAATGTCAAGAAGATGAATAACCGCGATGAGTGTTTAGTTCAGAATACTCATGTTTGTAGTAGATGTTGGAGTTGTCAAATAATCATTCCCCGCGATGGCTGCTTCAAATATCACAAACTCATTTATACTGATGAATTTTCCAGCGGAGATCTCGATATCCCCAATTTAAATAGAGGTTGGTCCAAATTAATTATCAATATCAAAAATATATTCGAATGTATCCCTTTCTGAAAGATTTACCACCGTTGAGTATCTTGCAAAGGGGATTTTGGGTCAGTTTATAAAGCTCCCTCGCTGGATCGTCTATTAGAAAAGAATTCCAATTGGGATCAAGAAAATAAATTTAAACGAGAGGGTGAAATAAAGTTGCGTTAAAAAATTACTCAATTCAAAGCAAATTACTCCGGAGTTTATGCACGACATCTTCTAAAAGCGAAAGTCGCTCTTTTTTCTAATACAATAAATTTTTCCAAAAATAGAATCAAACTGTATTTAAAAGCTATGATTACGGTTATTTGATAGCATATTATGGAATGACTAAAAACCTCGTTACAAACGATTACTTGATAGTAATGGTGAACTTCACAAATATAAAATGAACTCGAAATACTCATGATTATACATGTATTGGGTTTCCACATCATTAGTCGATTAAATATTTAACAAAAATTTATTGGTGACGTTTTCAGGGATATTTGACGATATGAATCATTCTTGAGTACATTTCATTCTAATTTTGGTATTTCTTGTGCAACGATTAATGACAGTCATTTTTCAAATTACATGTAGTTTGTAATTTTTTATTAATATAATTATTATTTGTTATTATTATATGTAATAATAAAATATTTTAATTATCATTACAGTGGTCATTATATAAATATTCAGAATTTTGATATAATGATATAAAATTACAAAAAATTGTCAAAATTGACTGATAATTTAGACACATCTTCTTTATAACCTGTAAATCAGGTTTGCTCAAAAATATTTTACAAATATTATTATTAATTACATTTATTATTGCACTTCTCAACAAAATTTATTGCAAAAAATAAATCAGATCCAAGATTGAATTTATATTATTAAAAATAATATTAAGTAATCTTATTATTTTACTATAGGCGAAGTTATCCGGAACATAAGCAAAGAACTATATATTATTCTGTCATATGTGAAAAACATGAAATTTCCGGTTTTAACTACACGTGACTGGTAAAATAAATAAACCAATTAAAAAAATTTATCACTCCGAACTCACAATGGTTCACCATTTCCTAGTTTATTATATTACTGACATTTTTTCATTGAATAATCAAAAAAGATATAAAATTATTAACATTTATTAGTTTTTTATAATTTAATTGTATTTTCAAGAAGAGATCATACCAATATGTCTTAAGTGACTTTGTTCTGCATATCAAAAAGCATATATTTGCAAAGTTCAAGTAATTCTATTCATTCTTTTATCATATTATTGATATATAAATTTAATATTTATGACGACTACTGTGTATAGTATCCAAATTTTTAATTTTTTTTATAGATGTTCTTATATAGAGGTAAATCTATATAACCTCTCTCCCGACTGGATTTTATAGCGAGGTGTGGCTGTGTAAACATATTTGTCTAGATCTAATATCTCGGACTTTCATCGTGTATTTACTTTTAAAGCATCCCGAATAATGTGAGACAAGGGCTTAAAGATACCTAAAAATCTTGTTTATTTCTTTTTAACATGATAATATGAATGTGATTTGGCGGTTCTTGTGTCCCATAAGGGGTTGGTCAATATTTACAAGATGATAAACTTTGCTTTCGCATTATGCATTAATGTTTGACTTTTGTTAACTTATTGAATTCAATAGTATTGGGTTGGGTCGTTTGGGTCGAATTAAATTTTCTTTTTATTCGAGAAAGATGATGTAGTTTATACTAAGCATACTTCAAATAATTTATTTTTCTTGTTTCAAACCATATTGATTAAGAAATTGTTGAATCACCAGTTTATACCATCGTTTGTACCTAGATTTATTTGAAAAAAATTTACACAGTAATTTGATCGACATCAAAAATTCTATTCCCACCTTCTTATTTTAGTAAGCACATGAAAAAACATAGGCATGTACGGCGAAAATTAGAAAGTCGTACATGTACTTGGTCGCGCAAATTACAACATTACAATTAGATTTAGAAATTAGATTTGTAAAAGCTTATATAAATAACGATTTATTTTACCTTTGTCCGGAAAAAAAGCTTAATTATTTTATGTCTCATTTTCTGTTTGTAACGACTAAAAAATAATGGCAGAACTTAAATTAACTCTTCCTATTCGTGAAGTTCTTGGCTCACTTATAAAAAATTCCAAAGAGAGAAAACTTAACAAAAAAACACCGAACGCATTTATCCTTTTTCGAAAAGTATGTACTCAAGAGTTAAGTTTACGAAATTGCCACATGAAGGCAAACGAGATCTC
The DNA here is from genome assembly GCA_910591765.1 of Ambispora leptoticha. Taxonomy (NCBI): domain Eukaryota; kingdom Fungi; phylum Glomeromycota; class Glomeromycetes; order Archaeosporales; family Ambisporaceae; genus Ambispora; species Ambispora leptoticha. Next base: position 17,773 of record CAJVPS010000578.1, read on the forward strand.
AAAACTTTCTTCTGAATATTGGAAAATTCTTCCCGACGTCATCAAATATGAATTTAAGCAAATTTCGGAAGAGCTTAGGGATAATGCTCTGAATAAAACTTCATCAAAAAAAATAAAAACATCTAAATATAAATTTAAGTCCGAAACTCCAAATTCATTCTATCGAAAAACAACAATGAGAACATTCTCGAATTCCAAGTCTAGATCCGAGGATTCAAACCACAGCAATAACTCTAAGAATCCGGTTATCAATAACGACACAGTCAAAGATGTTTCAAAAAGCGAAATTATGGAAAATCTTTCAGCTAGTTTGGATAGTTCAGAGATAAACGCAGAAATTATGCCAGAACTTCCTTTTTTGCAGGAATTAGAATTAACATGGCAACAAAGCTTGACATCAATCCCACCTTTTAACGACGTCCTTGACGAAGGATGCCAATCCTTCCTTCATAAGTTGGAATATAATATGAGTTTAGACCAATCAGATATTAATGATAATAATTTATACCACGATTATGAAGATCAGTTATTGGAACTCTTATACCAACCAAACTTAACGGCTATTGGGGAAAGTCAATTCTTACCTTACACGTTTGGAAATAATATGGATCTAGATCAATTTTATTACATGTATTACTATCATTAGAATATGTATCGAGCATGTGATTTTTACAAAAAGTGCTTATTGAATGAAATTTTCAATTGCATTTTATTAACTTTTTGTTTATTAAGCTTATCATGTAATAATTCGTTTTAATTTATCAACTTTATAAAATTAATGCAAATAAAACAAACCAATTTGATGCTTTGAAAAAAATATTTTATAAACTATGTTATTTTAATGACATCGTATTAAACATTGTATTATTCTATCATGTGTTTAACCAGATATGAACATTCATCTGTATATTTTTGGCATTTAAAAGAACATTCTTTTACGTGAAAGATTATTGTTGTGAACGAACGGAACTAGAACACATCAGATCTAAAGATGGCAACTTCTAAAAAAAACCGATATATTTCTTATTCTAAGCTGCGAGAATGTTTATTAGAATGGTTTGTTATACAGCATGTTAATTTTTAATTAAATCAAATTTCCAATTTCGCGTGTTGAGTTACATGACATGGTTTTTTACGACGTGAAAAAAATTGTGTGAAAAAATACAAAGCTTGGAGGAGAAATTTCAAGTAAATATTATATTAAATGCATGATCATAGTTTCGGGATGTGTCTTTATAGATATTAGCCGTCACTCTTTAGCAGATATTGATCTCAAATAACTATAGTATACATAAATTATAATAAAATACAAGAGTATTATTGGAGATTCCCGTAGTGTCGCAATCACATACATGTATCCAGAACAAAATTTCGTTTATCTTTTTCACATTATTATCCGTATATTTGTAGTTTAGATCTATAAAGATAGAGATAATATGGACAATATAGACAGATATAGCTTTTAATGATAAAAAAGTCTTTAAAAGTTCTCTTTGTCCATGCTTGCAAGTTATATGCTCTCCGGAAAATATAATTTATAAGGCTTTATTGAAAGAATATAAAATATTAATGTAAAAAAAAAATATTTTCTTGATTGACTTTAAAATTAACATTAAACAATGTATTGAGTAAAGTAATATTTCTCTTTCGAGTTCGCTCATCTTAAACACATGTGATGAAATACACAAAGGCGTGTCAGATTATAATAAAATATCACAGTAATTATTCTAATATGATATATAAAAGAATTGTAACAGTAGATTTATATAGTATTTAGCTATACAAAATTTTTTATTTAGTATGATTATTTTGGCCGGGTCTGGCCGAAAAATCGAAATCCCGAGATGTCGTTCGTTCGGGATCCGTTACCGATTTTGTACATAATCTGCAAAAATTTCATTTAATTTGCGACAATGATGTATTCCTGTGCACTTTTTAAAAATTACAGGAACGAATAAAAATAATATTTTTCGCTTTTGTATTTATGAACCTGTATCAGTAAGTGATTTTATAGCTATTTAACATGTATTGTCCTCAATTAGAGCTCATTAATTACGTAAGATTATGCGTGTAGCTTACCGATAAGTATGCTTATAAAATCTTAAATTTTTTTTACTAAATAAAATATGCTAAACATTGCTCATGAAAAAGTCCTATCCTATCAAGATCCAAATAGAAAAAATAGAATTTTCGATCAGAGTTCTTGTTTCTATACCCGCTTTTTTTGAAAAAGTATTGCTTTTTGTCTCTTTTGGTAGATTGATTTCAATTGCCTTTCTATTATTAAATATTGTGGTAGATTTCGAATAAAATCACTATCAATATTAGAAGGTCTATCCTTAGTTGTACATAATAATTTTGTCGTTTTGTACACGTACGAAGAGTAAGGACTTGACAAAGTCTGGCTCTTCCTACATCTTTTGGAAATAGCTGAAGAAAGAACTTTCATTGGTGGTTCAAAGGCACTTGATAGATTATAAACTGTTTGAGATTTTGATGGAGAATTGTCATTGATTTTTGACAACTATTTCACCGGAGTGAGATTCGGTGCAAATGGCAAAATCGTTTTGCAAAAAAATTTTCATATGAAGCTAACGAATTTCCGTGTATTTTATATGAAGTTGGTATCGATCAATTTTAAGAGATCATAATCCTCCAAATTACGATATGTTTTTCACAGCTCGCCAATACGAATTCAATTTTCAGCAAAATGGTTCATCACAGAAAATAGTTTGACAACAAGACCTATCGATTATCTGTAACCTTGAATAATTTTTGGCAAATTTCGAGCTTTATCAATCGTTAATACCAACCTTACATCCATAATCATGTCTCTTAATGAATATAGATATCCAATTACAAGTCATATATTAGAATTTAACAGCCTGGAGAACTGCTTCTTTCTTATCTGGTATCTACTTGCTATAACTTTGCTCGCTGGAGCTCGATCTTACTTAGAGGGACCAAATGTTACCGTAGTAACATAAATTTCTTTTACAAGAACTATTATTTATTATATAAAGTTTTCTAAAATATATATTTCAGTATTAACACCTTTCAATTACTTGTTTTTCACGATAAAATTGAAAGCCTCATCATAACCCTCATTCTCTTTGATCGATATTTCGTTTGGTATATCATTTATCGCTATCGTGCATTTGCTTGCTATTATTGTTTAATGATAACGATGGTCATTCATTTCAGCCTTCCTTTTTAGTATTTGATATAGGACAGAATTTTGTATTTATCAAGTGTATGATTGTTAAAATAAGCACTGTTCGAAAGTTTTGTTTTACCTTTATCAAGTAATAAACTATGAGAAAGTTGCATTTACTGCTATTATTAACCTTGATATTGACCAAGAAATCTAATCTTTTCTATTTGTGAAAGTTAGAGCTAATGAGCTTAATATAAGCTTACGTTCTATCGGAGATAACTAACGTCGAACATTTCACTTTTACATTATAGCCTCCCTCATAAATTCTCCTTGCCTTCCCCTGAGGATACTGTAGAGTATTGCTTTCACTATTTTCATTATAAAAACTGTGAATAGTGTAGTGTCAATATTATTCAATGACAAAAAAATATTTCTGAATAAGTTCGGGTAATAGACAATGTACTGCGGACTCGATTTCGAAAATAAGCATCTTTGAAATATCTCAGCAGTTTGGAACAAATAGAATTGTGTTTTTTTAAAGAAAGCACTGAATTTCTTATTAAGTTTTGAAAATGTCAATAAAGAATGTCCTCACTTAAAATTAATCTCGTGCACGATGCTTATTGTACACGCGTGCAAATTTTAATAAAAACTTGGTGAATACAGTGCAGAATCTAATTTGATTGGTTTGAATTTTTTGGATACATCGGATACATGAAAACGTGTAAATTTAATTATTCCACCAATAATCTATGAATTATTAATTTGCCTCTATAACGATAATGGAAATAATGCTTCTGTCTATTCTATGCATTATCTTCCTGACAAGCATTTTTTTACTACTATAATGGAAATGATCTATCGGTATGAATTATTAATTTGCCACAGTACTTATGATGCTTCTGATCTATTCTATGCATCATTAAACTTTGCATATCGATACGTGAATAATGACGTGATTTTTTTTATTGTTTTACTTATTATGGTATTCTACAAGGTTTGCATTCTGTTTTGCATTGATGCAAGAAATCGATATTTCTAACGTATTCGGAAATTGGAAGCCGGAATTTTCATGTGTTCAGAGTGAAAACTATGTTATTAACATGATGCGAGCTCAGATTTTGTATCAATTTTATTTAGGGAAAGCAAGAAAGACTAATGCAAACGAACAAAGTTTGCCAAAATTTTTAATGATGTTTTGTTCCAACTTCGAATTAAGGAATGACCAAGTCTTAATGCATATTCATGTAAAAATTTATCGGCCCGAATTTTACCATAAACGGAAAAAATAAACAATGCAGGGCAAATTCCATAACGTTATGTAATGCTAGCTAATCTTGTGCACATCATTCTTTAATAGCTACATATATACGTGTATATGCATATCGATATTAATCGTGTCTATAAACATATCGATACTACATGTACGTGCGATAACTGGATGTAATATGGCGTGTGAACCATTAAAAAGAAATTGATTTTTTTAACAGTGACACTCATTTTTTACCGACAGCAGCATCATATTTCCA
>CAJVPS010000579.1:0-22449 GCA_910591765.1 Ambispora leptoticha
TTTTTATAATTTATATTTTTAAAATTAAAAATTTTTAATAATAAGAAAACTTAAATAAATAAATTTGATTATTATTTTGTAAATTAATCTTAAGTAAATTTATTTACTAGATTATCAAGTATATATATTTAAAATTTTATATGAATTAAATAAATATTTATTAAATATAAGCAAAAATAGTAATTATGATTTTTTTGTAATGCATTATATATACTAATATATTTATAATTTTTCTTGATATATAAAATACAATATGTAATAAAAAAATCTAGATATTTTATTTTGGTTATATTTAATAAACATTTATTTAATTCATATAAAATTTTAAATATATATGCTTAATAATCCAGTAAAAAAGTTTATTTAAAAGTATTTAATAGCTTATCTTAATAAAATCTTTCATAATTAATATATTTTTATTAAATTTTTTTTGAGAAATATATATACTTGATAATCTAGTAAACAAGTTTACTTAAGATTAATTTGTAAAATAATGATCAAATTTATTTATAATAACTTATTTAAGTTTTCTTATTATTAAAAATTTTTAATTTTAAAAATATAAATTATAAAAAATTTAAATAAGATAAGTATTCAAGTAGTCTTAAATAAAGTTATTTATCATACTCTCAAGTATATATATTTAAATTTTTATATTATTCAAATAAATATTTATGGAGAAAATTAAACATCTAGTTTTTTTTGTTACACACTATATCTTTAAATTATCAAGTGAAATAATATATTGAAAATTGATTCTAACTGATTCATTTCCAGATATTCATTTATACTAGTTATAATAATTTGATTATATAATTATTCTGATATTTCTTTTATAAATGATAATTTTTTATTATTAGATTTAATAATTTATTAGATTTGATAAGTTATTTAAATTTAACAAGTTATTTATATTTGATAAATTGCTTAATTCAATGAATTATTTTTGATTTAATGAATTGCCTTGATTTTTTATAAATTGTTCAGATTATATAATTGATTATAATAAGTAGATCTTGTATCATTATTATAAATATTATTATGCTGTATGAATTTTAAAAATAAAACAAAAAATATATTAATATATTGCAAAAATAAAACAATACCATTTTCAAAGTCAATAATTCGTTGGTTATGACTTAATGAATTCAAATATTATGATAAAATTTTGTACTTTAATAACAAGATAAATATTACTTAAGATATTTGATTCATAAGATGTATTATTCTATATATTAATTGTTTGTATATCTTTTGGCAGAACATATAATGACTTGCTATTAAAATACACTCCAATTTTATATAATAACAATAATAATTTTTTCTAAATCGGACCATCATTTTTGCAGAAAATCAATTACTACATTACGATATTTATTTGAGCAGATCAACCATCCCCCCAGCACTTTAAAAATTATAGTTATAAGTAGCGATTTGTTTAAAAATTTTCGTGTGAATACACGTGACATGCATTCTTGCGATTTTATTGGTCAATTACTGAATATTACTCAATTTTTAGGTGAATGACTATATTAACTATATTACCTTATTGTAAGGGGGAGGGGATCTGGCAAAATTTCAGGTCTTAATAAATTATAAAATATCTGGGTAAGATATTCTCTGTAATAAAAAAATGTGAGATAATATATGATGTCAGATCACTTTCTAAATCATATATTTTCGTTATAATTTAAATTTCGCATTTTATATAATCTAACCCGTAACCATACAAAATATAGTCATTCTCCAAATAAACAAAGAATATTATTCTTGGCAATCAAAATTTACTTTTATGTTAAGGTTCAGCCATCTATTGATCATGTGTTTATGAGAGATTACACCATTAATACTGATACATTTATATAAAACCGTACATAACCAATCCTAATGTATCTGTATTATCTGGCTACATATGTAAAATTTAGACATTCACAATTACCTGTTGCATCTCATTGTTTTTCAGGCAGGTCCTGAATCTGTGCAAGGTTTTGTCGATTCCGGAAAACGTTACTGTAATCGTTAAAACTATTCATGTACATGTACAGTATGTAGCGTTAGACACACTTATGTCGGTTTACCGGGCTGATAAAAATTATGCATCCTTACTGGTTGTTGGATAAGACGTGCGTTTTTCAGCCTAGATACATGTATTTATTTCGACGAGCAAGTCGAAAAGTTGGTGTTCCCATTGTGCTTAATACGCGTCTTCAATATATCATGAACAGTCCATGTGTGTTAAAGATTATCATCAGAACATTATAATTCTCACTTCTCGACTTCCCAACAAAAAATGCGAGCATGATAAAACTGTAAACAGAAAAAATTCACACCGATAATGCACAACCGTATGTGAGGGACTGACAATATCCACAACAACAACGAATAAAAGAAGTCTACGTTGGCTCATGTGATCCTCTCACATTGCAAGATAATGCAACATCAAACCGCCCCGCATACGAGGCTGATAGCAATAGCTATAACAAAATCTATATCCATGATTCTACTAGAACATATTATTACATAGAATAATTTGTCCCGAATAACATCTGTGCATATGGTGAGAGAAATTTATAGTTTGTACAAAAAACAATTTAAAAGACCACTTTCAACTTTTTTTTAAAGTCTTGACCAATTTGACTTACAAGATAGTTAATCGAAACGTGAACCCCTTGACATGAGGATATTCACGCCAGTTTCATCATCATCCTATTGTTTGAATAACGTTTGAAAGTTCACTACCGTTCTCATATAAGCCGGATACCTCGTTATTCAAAGGGAAGATGATTAAGTGTTCGGAAAATGATTAAGTGGGTAAGTGATTCGAATCAATATCTGAATTTTTTGAAGATGTTCAATCTTTCTACAACGTTTTGCATCTATAGAATTGATCCCATATACTCTTGAAATAAGTCGTGTGTTTATTACAATAGCTCAGGTAAAGCAAGCAATTTCTTTTTTTTTACAGCTGAAAATTTATTTATTTGTCAATTTTTCAGTTCAATTTTTCTTGGGCTTGATGCCGCAAAACAAGTCTAATGGGAAAACAATAAACTTTTTCAAGATTATATGTTACTCAAGTTCTAAAAGTTCTATTTAAAATGTATAAAACTATTTTTTCCAAAAAATTGTACACGAGTATTTTGCAAAAACTATCATGGGCCATGATTTTAGTCAAAAACTAAAACCACAGAATGACATGAGAATATACCAAGTGTTTATTGTAAAACATGACATAGAATAATTCTTACACGAATAAATATCGTTTGAACTAAACTAAGGGTCGCGGCATATACATGTACTTACTATTGGAAATTTCCCACCGCCGAGTACGTGACTATAATAATTTGGGTATGGATACCTCTTAATTTTCTTTTTGCTATCTATAATAAGAAAATGGCAATGCATAGATTATTTGTGACTTTCTTCCATTAACGTTAATATGTGAAAAATTTTCAAGATTCAATGCACGTGAAAGTTTCCATATATATGCATGTATAATGATATTGCATTAAGTTGTTTAAGGCGAGAACTTTTTCGTTCTGAAAAAGTCTTCAATGATGGTCGTTTATAATTGAAATTTATATTTTTATACTGGTTAAAAGGAAATTCTAATGAATTTTCAGGTCCGATTCCTCTATCTATTATTGGAAATTTACATCAATTTGGACACTCGATGCACCAGAATCTCACAGATATGTCTAACTTATGGACCGAATTTCAAAGTACATTTGGGTCAACATACTTTGATTGTCATTAATGACCATAAGATTGCAAAAGATTTATTTGTCACACGTGGTGCTACCTTTTCATTGCGCCCGGTATTTGATATGTAGTGAATGACAAAAAACTTAACTATACTAAATTCATTATAAATCCACGAAGATTGCACCAAGTTACAGAATAAAATTTATTAGGCTTAATAATTGATTCGTTCACCTTTGCTTTCAATAACTAACTCACAACGACGTCTCATCGAATTTATTAAATTATTTAGGAATAGAATACCATTCTTCCATCAAAAACTTCTCTAAAACATCCTAATTTTAGGCATTTGTTTCTCGAAGTTACTCTTAACAATGGTCCATAAATTTTCTAAAGGGTTAAGGTCAGGACTATAAGATGGCCACTTTATAACTTAATTTCATAAAAATTGAATCAGTAGTTATAAAGATATTAAGATTCAAAGTTTAATAATTTATTTACTATATAATTTTTATATCAAATTTTATATAGTAAAATTTAAGAAATAATAATTCAAAAAAGTTTATTATTAGTAAAATTTTTCTTATAAAAGATATATAATAATATTTTTTATATTTAATTAAATTCCAATACCTAATTACTTAATTAAATAAAACAAAATCAAAATAAAATTTTATTTTGAAAAAATAATCTATTAATCTTTATTTAATGTATCAATCTTTTGCACCAGACTATATTATAATATTATTTAAAATTTTTTTATAAATAATATTATAATATAAATTTATTTATAATATTTTGATTATTTATGAGAATTTAATAAAATATTTATAAAGAATATTAAGTTAAATAAAGTAAAATATTAAAATAAAAAATAAAAAGTTTAAATTCTTGAAAATAAATAGAATTTTATATAATAATTTTAAGAAAATTTAATTTATAAAAGTTATAATTTTTTTTATCAAATTAAAAATTATAAGAAAAAGAGAATATTATTATATAAAAAAGTAATATTTCAATATTTAATAATCAAAGTTATATAAAATTATTATTATTTGATTTATGATATTTTTATATAATTTCAATTATTATATATTAAGATATTACATATAGAAGTTATATTATATCAAATTTTTATTAAATTAAATTATAAAATATATTTTAATTATAAATATTTAATAGCTAAAAAATTTATAAATAGTAATAATAATTATTAAATTTATTATTTTTATTATATAATATATAATGATTTTTAAATTGAATATTAATTATAAGTAAACTTTTGTATTTAAGAAATTTTTTTCTATAATATATATATCTTAATTATATTAATGCTAAAATTTTTGAAGAGTTATCATTTTCAATTACATACTAAATTTTGTATGAAAATAATAATGTGATTTATATAATGAAATTCAGCAAATCAAAATAATGCATGTGATATTTCAGATGCTAAAAATTTGATTATTACTATTAAGATTGATGTTAAAAAGTCTAACTACAAATAATTTTTATAAAATAACAAACAAAATAAATACATATCAAAGACGACTATTTAATAATATATTTAAAATAAAAACATCTTTACAGTTTAAAATTTTGGATGTCTTTACCCATATATTCTAAACTTTAATTTCAATCATAACGAAGCAAAAAATATCACGTGACTAGAAAAACATCTCAATAAGTGAACCGTACGTGCATATAGGTAGCTTTGTATAGTGATAACGATTAGAAGAACAGATCATGAATAATTATTTAAACCAATTTTTATTTTATCTATTTTCTATGATATCGATATGGAAATTTCAGTTTATCCATACTCCCAAACAAATTTAGTTTGCTTGGTGCCAATTTAATATTAGGTTCATTATTTGAATTGGAAGCTCGAAGTCGTTTAATTTAGGAAAAATAATTGAATTGAATAAATTTAATTAATTAAGACAGTTATTGATAATAGTTGCAATTAAACAACTATTGTTTAGTTAATCTTTAGTTGTATAAATCGTATAGTTATCGATTAGAAATTATAATCAACGCCACTAAAATAAACAATTATCAACTACCGAGGATTTTAGAAATAAACATTGGCGTATTCTCATGCCATTTTTGTGAAAGAAAAATTTTAGGTTTTAGTTTTCCTTAATTTTGATAAAAAATTATGGCTCATAATAGAGTTTCACGTTTTTGCAAAAACACGCGTGTGCAATTTTTGTAAACATTAGTCTTTATACATTTTAAATTAAAATCTTTTTCGAACTCGAGTAGCACATACTCTTGAAAAATATTTATTGATAGTGTATTTCATATTCGCTATCAAAGTTCAAGAAAATGAACCGAAAGTTCATAGATAAATTAACAAATAAATAAAATTTTCAGCTGCGAAAAACAAAAAAATTACTAGCATTACCTGGACATATTACAATAAATACGCATTATTTCCAAGAGTACATGAGACCAATTTTTCGAGTCTGCAGATACAAAAACGTTGTAGAAAGATCGAACATCTTCAAACTTTCAAGTTTTTATTCGAAAATCAACTTACCCGAATACGTTTATCGAAGTTCAACGTATATCGAAGTTCAACGCGACGCATCTCGAAGTTCAACGCAAGACCAAGTCAGACTGATGATAAGTTTTTCAGAAGTCGTTCCCCGGCGGGCAAAGGGAGAGAATGGTTCATGAACAGGCTTCATCAAAACATACCATAGAACAAGATTTATACGTTAAAGTAACGAGAGGATGTACGTTATTCATGTTATAGCAAAAAAGAGGCGGATAATGACGCCGAAGGGAATAGCTTCATGTCAAGGCGTTTACGTTTCGATTAACTTTCGAGTAATACAAATTGATCCAGACTTTAAAGAAAGTTGAAAGTGGTCTTTTTAAATTGTTTTTTGTATTTCTCTCACCTTATGTACACATGTTAGTAGAAACTAATTTTCTATATAATAATATGTTCTTTATCCTCATATTAGAATCCAGCTATTGCCATCAGCCAACATAGGCCACTTTGATTCGTACGCAAGGTTTTGTTTGATGTCGCCAGAGTTCTGCATTATCTTGCTGTTTACTTGCTTGTGCAATAATATTAACGTATCGGTGTAATGAAAATCTTTACACTATTGCCCAGCCAGCCAACGTAAACCTCTTTGATTCGTCTGTAGGGTTTGTTAGCTGTTGTGGATGTTAGCAGTCTCTCTATACGTTTGCATTATCGGTGTGAACTTTTTCTATTTAGAGTTTATCGTGCTCGCGTTTTTGTTTTAAAGTCGGGGAAGTGAGAAATTTAGTGATAATCGAATGGTATTATAGAACGCGTAAAATATAAAACTTGTATTTTCCCATAAGTATGTACATGTATCTTTGCTGCTGAAAAACAATGGGTTTGATTGTGAATGCATATATATAGTTACGTATTAGGTTAGGCTAGGTACGGTTTTTAATATGATGTAACGTAACACATGACCAATGATGGCTGAACTCTAGTTTTTCAAAACAACGTAAAAGTAAAATTTGATTGTCCAATTTTAACCTTACATAAACAAAGAATTTCGAGATATTCTTTTCTCGGGAATCTCACGGGCATAAAATTAAAGGCAAAAGTCATAAACGTTAAGGTTTAATAAATATCAAGTAAGAATTCTAACAAGATAAAAACTAGTAAAACTTAAAATATTATTTGCTACTCTGAAAAGCTAGTTAATAATTTATCTTAATCATACATACATATCTCTCTCGTGCGCGTGCGTGCTTTCTCTCTCTTAGGTTCTCTTTAATAGTTTGAAATGTTAGTGATAAAGTTAATAAAAAACCAAACATAGAATCATTCTAGTAATTTCATTAATATATCAATGCTATACATACTAATACATATTAAATGTATGTATCTTAATATAATATTATATATTGACTTACTTATGTTAGTAAAAGAATATCTCTATTTACAGTCACATGTATAGTGACTAACTTTCCGAAAACATCATGTGTAATGTTATGAAATTTTCCGAACACAAAGAATAATTACATATTCAGAACCTGATCATGAGGTCAATAAGCTAAAAATGTCTTTCTTTACTGTGAATCATAAGTATCTGATCCCTTCTTGTAATGCCAAGAAATTTTCTGAGCCTAAAGAACAACCAAAAACTGACATCTCCATACATCTTTTATAAACTGGGCAAAACTTCTATATCGGGCATTGAATGTTCACATGCCTCACTTTATGGTGCATATCTCGACACATAGACTTTACATCCAGTTGGTAGATTCAAGCGAAATGCTATATACCATACAGGGATACTAGATATTTTGTTCTCTTTAAGTGTACACCTTCCCTAATTATATACTCTGTCTTTTTAATTATGATCCCAAGGGACGTGCATTTAGAAAATTTATTTGACTTGAAAAACTAAAAAATATTTATGTAATTTCAGAATCATTACATAAAGAAAATTTAATAATATTTACGTGTTATCGGCGGTCTGAGAGCAAACAGAAACATTGTGGATCTTGGAAATATATTATTCCTCGAATTGCTGATTTTGGACTTAGCATTCAAACTAATATGGAAAAATTTAACCCAAGAAATTTGTGGAGACTCCCTTATACTAATGGGAGCATATACTAACGCTGCAGATATTCATAGCGATAGCTTTTGTTGCACAACTATACAGAGTCATGATGTATACAGAAACATTTTGTGATCCTATTCTAGAAAATGGACCAACTACTAAGGAACTTATCCACTCTATTTATCTAAAGATTATCGGGAACTGAATTCTTTACATTTTTTCTTTAGAATGTCCAAAAACAGATGAAGAAATTAATAAGCACCTTATGTAAGAAAAAATTGATAGAACAAAGAAAGATCCAAATTACACCAGTCGAATGTTTATCACAAAATTTCACTCTTATTGATACTGACATTTCATATTTATTACAATTATATCGAATATAAGATTCTACAAGTGTTCTATTTGTTTGTTTCATATGAAGTTAAATCTACCCTTAATGTTCTTTAATTCAGCATTTTACCTTTGGTGACGCAAAAACAGAACTGGAGAGTGAAGATTGCGAGCGATTTGCAAGAAAAACTGCAGATAGCTGAACTTAACACGAATAACAATTTACTCGCGAATCATTACTCTCTTGTCAAATTTATATCTTTTATGTATACATGTATTAGTTTATTTATATCATTTATTTATTACTTTCAGCGCGAAATCATTTTTTTACTTCAAATTTTTCATTCGTATAAAGAAGTTTTTATACTACGCGCCACTGATTCAGACACGTGTACGAGATCACAATTCATTTCTTATTCAGTTATACATTTAAAGTTGGGTATGTGTCTCTTGTTATCGTTATTGTCATAAATCGGTCTGATTTATAAAAAAAAAGTTCTTATTATATATTCCAAAGGTACTCTAATAAATTGTATTGAATAAAGTAAACAAGTGACGTAAAATTACAAAGCATATGAATAAAATGAAATAAAGAGTCTATTAATTTAATTATAAAAATTAATCATCTATTCGAACTATTTCATAGTTTTGTAAAGCATTAGTCATATTTTGTTCTCTTAAGACACTCTTTAATTTCTTCTCTGTTTTGATATATTCTAAAGTGCTATGGTATTGAATTCGGTTCTCACCTTCACTTAATATAGTCATTATCGTGTATCGAGTCAAATAATGTAGTCAAGTTCCTTCTATCTTCCGAAATAGGATCCTAATAATAAATTTGCACAGCAAGAAATATTATTTGGTATCGTAGGCATACTCCGTTATAGATGTCCAACACAAGATTTGTATATAATCACACTCCGCTAGTACGTTAGTCACAACCTCGTACATACTCATCCCAAAACTATACATACATACAATGGCTGCCAAAAGTTTTGCATCACCTAAACGACAGATTTAAAAATTTAATAACTTTACACACACATATATATTGAAAACCCATAAATTTAAATTTATATAAAACATCTCTCCAGAAGACTTATTTCTTGAAAGAAGATATTAAAAAGTGAATTTGTAGTGGAACTATGATTCCTGTACAAGTGGCATCCACACAACGTTTGTATACGACGACGGCATATTTCGGGTAAAAAAACTTATTAATAATCAAGAAAATGAAATTGCAGGACAAAATTTCTAAAAAGTCACATATTTTATCTATGAGTAAGAAAAACAGAACAAATTACAAGTCAAATTAAGAGAAATTTTTAGTTACGTTTAAGAGTTATTCAATACATGTATATTTTTATATCATGTGTTTTTCTATTGAACTTGTCACAGACTCTATTTACAGTGGCTCACAAAAGAAACGCAACACGGAAACAAGATAGCAAGATACGGATACCTCGCCATAGGGAGATTAAAAGGTGAGTATAGAATAACTTTATTATTGACAACCTCAAGTAATCAGTTGCTAAATTTTTTTCGCACTATATACTTCTAATCCTATTCAATATTCTATATAACCTCCCTTCGCTTTTATTACCTCACTAATCCTTTTTGGCATAGATTCATACAACTTGGAACAATAATTGAGATCTACACTCTTTCACGTCATTTGCAACTTTTCCCACAACTGGAAGTTGCCTCATATGCATATTCACCTCATTCAATAAATTTTCTATGGGGTTGGCATAATATGCTGATCTTTTAATGGACCACCTGACTTCTTTCAGCAATATTTTCAGCCGTCCAACCGAAAATTTGGTAATTGCTCTCATCGGACCAAGTTACGCGTCACCATTCATTGGCAGTCCAACTTCGATATTTTTTCACCCACGTCAACCATCATTTTTTGTGTGTTCGTTTGAGATAAAACTTTTTCATTTTATGCGAGTGAATAATCCATTTCTATGGAGCATACATCGTATGCTTTCTTCAGAATATATTAATTGGCATGTATTTCGCCCAGTCTCTTTCTCCTTTTTGTATATCTGGTAGACGGAGGCTGGATCTACTTGTTTCAATGCTGTGATCTCCCACATCAAATATCCTTCTTTCCTGAGCGTGTAAATGCGACGTGTTTCTTTATAGGAATTCTAGGCATAATAATAAAAAATTAATTAGAATATTTATTAGAAGGTAAAGATATAATTTTTTTAAGTTACAAGAAATTTAAAGCATTTGTACTTATCTTTTTACAGCTCTTCCGCCCACCTTTCCAATAAAAGCAATAGATAAAAATTAATGCATCTTTAATCAAAAAGATAGATGCATTTAAATTTTGATATCATCAATATTGTAAATATTGATGAATTATTACCCTCAATTTTTAGCTTTCCAGGTTCTTTCTACAGTGAGATATTCGTATCTCGTCATTTTTTTCGGTTTTGCATTTCTTTTGTAAGTCGCTGTAATATAGATAGATCGTCAGGATCAGAAAATAGTACGATAAATGGTGTGAATATTATCATACTGGTCACAATCTGCATGATAGGGCTTGGATTATGTATACATGTACAATATGTATGCATAGCACATGTAGTATGTACATGTATATAACCTAAATATGACATAGTTTTGGTCTAAACAACTCTCTATACTTAGACGAGATAACTTTTTTGTCATTGACATTTTTTCTAATCTGTAGCGGTAGCGGCAGGTCAATTAGTTTACAAATTTAGTTTAATATAATGTAAGGGACCGGAAACTTCCTAAACTTCTGTTTATATTATAGCACCATAAATTTCAACTTGAAAAAATTGAAGTAACTTGTTTTTGAAATGACCATTGCATGGAATTCGTCTACGATAGTCATCAACCGAGCATATAATCATCATCAAGATGATGATCTAAACCACCAATTAAGACAATTGCATACAAGAGTATAAATTATAATAAATAATAGTTAACTTGCATAATAAATAACTGTAATATTATTGTTCATACCTTTGTATAAATTGCGAAATATCTCCTTTCAAGTACTATATGGAACATTTTAAACAAATTGTTCATGTTGCTGGATTTTAACAACGACGAGCAGCATGAAATTACTGTGAAAATCCCAAATATCAAATGTGTTAATTCTGTAATTAGATGTATGCCACATCTGCATGTATGTTCAAATACTACAATTGAGACTAAGTGTTCATTTTTTGATATAAGCTTCAAAAATCCAATAATAGCAACAAATATCCAATCAAATATCAATATTACTGGTTATTTAGTAATAAGTTGGCATGGGAATGTATGAATGATGTGAATTCAATTACTTGGTGAACTGCAAATTTTACACAAGCAGCACCAGAATTAACAAAAGTAGCATGACATATCTTAACAATTCCAACGTCATCAGCAGCATCTGAGTGTTAATTGGTCAGCTTTTGCGACATTCATAACAAAAAAAGAAATCGTTTAAGTATATAGTGATCATAATTTGCAATCTTTTGGATGAAGAGATAAACGCAAATCAATATTATACGAGTATTGAACGTGACGAAAGTGATGTAGAAGGAAATATAGAAATAATAGCGAGCAAGAACTTGATATGTCAGATAATAGCGATGAAGTATTAGATTCTCGTTATTAATATGTAAATCGACATATAATAAATGTTAATTATCTTGATATAACGAATGGCCCGGGTTATTGGTAAAAATTTGTCAAAAATTCATTATATCACGATTCATTAATTAATTCACTATACCCAGATTTTTGGAACTCAAATTCATTTTATCCCGAGTTTAGTTAGATGTACATTCGTTACATCCAGATTGACCAAGTAATTGTATCACTATCGCTATTGATTATATCGATATTGCTATAAATACAGTACGCATACATGTAGTATCGGTATGTATAGTGTTCAAACTATACGCGTATTTGCCCATCATTAATAATGAGTGAAGCGTTGTCTCGGTCAAAACATGTATTTGTATAACAATATCGATATAGCTGCGTATGAAAAATCTAATGATTTTTTATACATGTTTATAAACAAAATTTTATATGCTTATACTTCCACCCGTGCTCCACGAGAATCATATTTCGGTCCTCCGATCCAACCACTGTGGCATTTTTTTCTAGCAACGCCGGAAAAGTATTTCGTTTAAATACAAAATGCTTTTGGGAGGTGTAACAATAAATTATGACGAAAAGCTATAAATAACTATCACAAATACTTTGTTTCAGAAAGACTAATATTAATTTATCTATAAAGTTAATAATAAAAATACAGATACAGACAGGATAGATAATAATAAATATTGTCAATATAATCTTTAATGGATAAAATCCGTTAGTTTAGTTTATCTGCAATTTCTTTCTCAATATACTTTTCCTCCGTATCATCTCCAAACGGCTCTAAGTCACACTTCAATTCCGCCGCAACCAAATCAGTCGGATTAGGCGACCAAGTTTTATAGACTTGCCGCAAGCTTTTGAGATCAGGCATGAGTTTTTCAGTAATGATTACCTCTTCGTCGGATAATAGACCGCGCATTGCCCATGGTACGTAGGTTCTATGTGGTTTTTCAGGCAATGAGTAATCAAATTCAGTGAATTTTATGTCGACATCTTTGTTGTCTTTTGATTTGGTTAGATGGTCAACTGCGTATCTGTGTTTCCATGAATAAAAAACAAATATAGTTTAGAAATGCCATGTGATAATATTAGTATTGAATAAAAATAAACCAACGATACGCACTGATAGGCTTCAGGTTCATTGTGTAAATCCGAATGTCCTTTGTCAATTAAGTATCCAATTAGAGAATCACTCAAGAGATTCAATAGACCATGATCGGAATAATCATTGTTTCGGATTCGAATAAGGATTCTTACTAGATCTACTATAAATCTTTTTTCTTCATACACCGTTGTGGCAACATATATTCCACGTTTAATTGACGGGTGACTCATATGGGAGTATAATGCCGAATGAAGCTATCAACAGAAAATCATTTATAATGTTATTCTCTTGATAAGTGATTAAATAGAAATTTTCAAAGATTTTTTACCGGAACTGCCTCATCATTTCCAGAAGCAAAATATACAATCTTGACTCCACCTTTCAGAATATTCGCTGTAGCATCACGATATGCTTGCGATATTGACGACGAAGACTTTTGAAATTCAAACATTTCCTCTGTCTGATCATCATCGATTGCTTCAGCAAGTTTCCCTGCAGGATCAAATCTCGAAATAGGTCCTTGCGAAATTCCCGCCATCAAGCAAGCGCAAATCTTCTGTTGGTTGGGATTGACCAATCCGACTTCAATCAATTTCTGCAATAAGAAAACACTAACAGGAACACCTTGCGAATGTCCAACCACATACAAAATTTTGGCATTCTTAAGTTTTTCACTTGTCGTCTGGTTTGCTTGTATTTGTTTCAAAAAGTCATCTCGTCGTTTTAAAACTGTTCCGTATCCGTTCAACGGAATAGATGTAATATCGCCTTCGTTTGGACCTAAACCCAGTTTTTGACGTACTGCTTCAGCCATCTTCGCGCAGAATAAACCCGAATCTAATTTTACAATATTTTGAAGTATTTTAGGTTGCCATCCATGAACACCGATTATTGCAATTGGTTGATTTTTATCGGATCCTTTAAGTACTGCTGCGAGTTTATTCAAACGCAAAATTCGTGTGATGGCTTTCATTGTGCCAGCTGGTGGTGAAGTGTCCTCATACGGTGGTAATATCATTTTTAATTTTGGAAAATAGAATGTACAATATATTTTAAAGTTATAAAAATTATAAATTAACAAAAATTGTCTAATTTTTCTAGTTTTTATGTTTTCTGTAAAGTCCATTACTATATATAGCGAATCTGTTTTCCGCAGTAATTTCCCTTCATTCTCTTTGTTCCCTTATTTTAATATAGGGAGCATTCCACATCATCAAAAATGATAACATAATTGCGCGGCGCGTTTGATATTGAAATTCCTAGCATTCAATTAAAGATTGTCAGATGTTATCTTTTTGCCTAAAAGAAAAAAACCTGACCAACCATAATTAAGAATCCATATTTTTTTGTCATGTACATGTATGAAAATAACGATTTAGCGCAAAAGTGGATGTTATCGTTATGGCGTCATCGGTGTTAAATTCCAGATATTACAATGAAGCCATGACATTTTCTTGATGTCATCGTCATATAGTCAGTGCGCTTTATTACTATAGATAGGAATGCGATAAGCGTTGTACCACATGATCCATATCCCTTTATAAGAGTTAAAATTAGGTTTAGTAAATCACCATAGAACGCCAAGTTGGGTTAAAACATCCGTTTTTTTATCTTTGATGATTGACAAAGAGTTGCGAACGCCTATTAGATATTGATCACGTGGATACAACGTTTTAACGCATCCCTATAAAATGGGACTCCATCCTCCCAAAAACGGTGAATTTGATTTTTTCATTGAAGTTTTTTGACGTTTACATTACAGCACTATTAGGTTTAGCCAAAATTATATTCGTTATGCAATTCTCCAAGTTTTGGAATTCATTGCCGTTTGTCAAGCCTCGAAATGCGCCATCAAAAGCAACTTTTTCCGAGTCGAATGCCTTGTTAGCATTCGGAAACTTAAAAGATGAAATATCCAAGCATCTTCATGGACCAAATCAGGTAGATGAATTGGGTGTTATCTGGGACTTAATTATGCAAATCATTTTTGGAAAGCCTATGGATGATTCAAAATTTCTGGTGAGCTAACAGTGTTTTTGGTCATTTTGTGATAATTATAATATTGGTATTACTTGAAATAATGAAAGCGTGTACTTTTTATAGATGGAGAGACTTATACAACTTATGGCTACGAAAAATTCGACCGATCCCGAATTTGTCCATTTTTTGGAAAGGATTCTGATTACGCAATTGTGGACCGACATCACAAAACCGCCTACCATGCTTGCTAATTACAGCTATCGTAGCGACGACGGTTCTCACTACAGCAGACTCGAACGCTTCATACAACTTGGAAAAGCTGGTTCTCATTATTCGCGTTTTGCTCCCATTAAGACACCCCTCAGTAAACTTCCTGATGCGACTCAAATCTTTGACAATCTCATGAAGCGTGATGAGAATGTCTTCAAAGAACATCCTTCGGGCATCAGTGCAACGCTGTTCTATCTGGCCATTATCATCACGCATGATTTATTCAATTCCGACCATGGTGATCCTACAATCAATAAAAATTCCTCTTACGTTGACCTCTCTCCATTGTACGGACGTAATAAAGCGGAACAGGAAAAAGTCCGTACCGGTGTATTAGGTCGTTTGAAACCAGATACGTTTGCCGACTCACGGATCCTAATACAACCACCCGGCGTAGGTGCCCTGTTGATTCTTTTTTCACGGAATCACAATTATATTGCAGACTATCTTTTCCAAAATAGTGAAGATGGCCGATTCAAGGATCAAAATAATGATGAGCAACTTTTTCAAACTGCGCGACTGATTAATTGTGGCTATTTCCTGCGAATTATTCTCTACAATTACCTTCGTACTATCTTTTGTCTCGAACGAACTCAGTCAACCTGGATCCTTGATCCAACAAAACCGTATGGTAAAAGTTTCTTGTTTGAGCCCTTACCTACTGGAATTGGCAACCAAGTCTCTTTGGAGTTTAACTATATCTATCGATGGCATCCGGCTATCGCAGAAGATGATGAAAAATGGATCAACGAGGAGCTTAAGCGCGTACTAAAAACCGATCATCCAGAAGATGTAAGCATGCCGGTTCATATAATTGTTCTTTTTCAAATTGAAATAATAATGCTATCATCCAAAACAGATTGATGTTGAAACATTCAAGAAGAGGTTTGGCGAGTGGCTTCGTAATCTACCTGCAGACCCTTCTGAATGGACATTTAATAATATGAAAAGAGATGAAAACGGCAACTTTCCAAATAGTGATATTGCTAACGAGCTAATAAAAGGAACAGAGAAGATTGCTGGTAAGAATCAAATGTACTTCGTATAATCACTAAAATTTGACTTTCATCAATGAAGACTGGCTAATTGGTTATATATTGGGTAGGTGCTTTCGGAGCGAATAATATTCCTTTGACCCTCCGCGTTGTTGAGGTTCTTGGGATTCAATCAGCTAGAGCTATGGGAGTATGTAGTCTTAACGACTTTCGTAAGGCTTTGAACTTGGTGCCCTATAAGTCATTTGAGGAAATGACGGATAATAACAAAGTGTTGGTAGACAAACTCAAAAACCTTTATGGCGACATCAATAACATTGAATTGTATCCCGGTCTCATGGTAGAAAAGACCAAGCCTGCTAATGAAGTCGGCTCAGGAGGGCTCGCGCTCCCGTTTACCATTAGCCGTGCTATTCTGTCAGATGCTACTAATCTCGTACGAAATGACCGCTTTTTCACAGATGACGCTAACCTGCATAATATAGCATATTGGAACTGGAAAAATCTTGAACGTCCGGACAAAATCGAGTCGTTGGCAAGCGGAGGTATTTTACACCAACTCATCCTAAAACACCTCCCTGATTGTTATCCCGAAAATTCGGCTTTTGCTCTATATCCATTCACCATACCCACAAAAACTATGTCGAATCTGCAAGAACGTGGCGACAACTTGTGGACGAAGATCGATTTTAACAAACCTAACCCAAAATGATGTCCTTACGATATTTGAAGTAACTTTCAGCCTTTTATTTATACCCGTAGGATAGCTAAAATATGTATTTATCGACCCGGGTTTCACTTTATAAAACAATGATGCATTTTGCGTGATCTGGTCGGGTATTACTTTACATGAAGGTGCGAAATCATTGTGTATGCTATTTTTCACGGTAAATTAATTTTTTCAAATCTCATACATGTATATGAAAAATGTATAACGTTTAACTTAGCAGTTATTACATGTACATAACTTCTATCATACATGTATATGAAAAATGTAATTTAACAGTTATTACATTATATAACTTCTATTTTCGGAATCTTGTGCTACGTAAGGTATCTTTATACATGTCCCCCATAATTGCGAGATTTTTTTTATAGAAAACTCTTCAAATGTGACTCCTCATATGACCCGGACTTTTGGACAATTTCGCGAAAGCGATTAATAAAAGAAGTCATTAAAACCTCATCGTTATATTATTTGTTGATACAGCAAAAAGACGCATTGCATCATACAATACATGATTTTACGATTCAGATTCAATTCTTTCAACCAAGTACATCATCGGCATGCTTCACGTTGTTCTCTCCGCTCTACAAAATGATCCTCAGATACAAGTTATTGATTCGAAGCTCGAAATGTTTGCAACTTTGGTCACTTCATCTCTTTTTCTGATTTTTATTACTACTTTGATTTTTCGAACTATTTTTCAATTGAACGCCATCTCTCAGTTGAATATCAGAACGAATATCCCAAGCATTTTGAATTCTTTGGAAAATCAAAGCAATGTTCTAAAGCTAGATTTGGAAGTAGTTCAATGAAATAATAAACTGGACAACCAACGCGTCACTTGAAAAAATGCATAATGTTTGCAGATCAGATTTGCAAAATGATAAAAATATGTTCTTTCAGAAAATCGCATTGTCATTTCGTTCACAAAGACATTGGAGTTTGATGTAAAACTGCTTTGAGACCTCCTAGATGTATAAGAGCAAGGCACCAATTTCTCGAAATAATTTTTAACTATTGCAGCAGTGGGAGGAAATTTATTCTCAGAATTATCCAATTTAGTCCATTGACGCAAAAAACAACGTTTAAAGTCGTGCAAAGAATAAATATCTCCGCATCCATTAAAGTAAAGCCAAATGGAATGTATGCTTCTTAATTAGGCGAATCAATGGTTCACCGGATTCGGAGATATTCCTATTTTTGTGAAAATTTTCATGATCTAGATGACACCGATGATAAAGGTAGCTTAACTAGCTCATTGGATGCATTTTTGTAAAGAACTTCATTCTAAATAAAGATTTTATTATAAACGAAATGAAATAAGGATTGAAAACTTGACATTAGTTAAAGTACTGTGGTTTGAATTTTATCGTTCGTGAACTGCACACGAGTTTTTGAATTTTACAGTATAATCATCAGAAATTTTTTATGAAAAAGATAATAAGTTTTTATTATTGGTACATGTAGTAATAAACGAAGTTAAATTTATGTTATATGGCTCTATTAGTACCCTCTCCTGTAAAAAATTAATCTTAATTTAACCTCAAGGATTGTAAATTATTAATTAAAGTTTTTAAGAAATTACACAGTGAATTTAAATTTATTTATTTGCGAAATAGATAATTAGTTCCATTGGAAAAAGACGGATTAAATCATTTTACAGGGAAGGAGCACTCTATGGTAATATAACGATAAATACAAAATCCTCTGTTAATAATTGGATAACGAGATTTGTTCAATTAAGCAACATTTGCCGTATTTTTACAAAAAGTTCGAAAGTTTCTAGATTATAACTAAATAAAAATTTTATTGATTATTCGTTACCACGCGCGCCTAATTTATATACAAGCAATCTTTATTTCTTTACTATTATTTTTCTGTTGCCGTCTCATATAATAACCAGTTGCACTTGGAACAGGACATTCTCTAACCACATGTTCCAACGATCCACATCGAAAACACCCCATACGTCTATTTTTATAAGCAGCATCAATTCCATGTAACTCTATCCATTCCTCCCACTCTTGCTCCACTTTACGATACAGTTTCATCGCCGTTTTTGCATCCTCAATTGAATCGTGTTCGCCTTCTTGGATTCTCTCATTAAGAATTATCGCGGCTAACTGCTTTAGTGATGGAGTTCGATATGGGTGTGGACAACGGTTTATAAAACCTTCGTAGAGAGATGTGTCGCGTGTGAGACGGCGGGGATGAGTGAATTTTAGAGCCTATTCATTTTTACTATGTTAGCTTATAATTTGAAGAACGTAAGCCAGATAATATTTCCTAACCTGAAAATCAAAAAACACTGAATGCCCAATCACATATTTTCCATGTAAAATTCGTCTGACTTCGTTCTGAACAGATTTAAAATCACGAGCTTAATTCCAAATAAAATCATAACATGATCAATAAAAACTGTCAAAAAAAAAATAAAAAAATCCATTTATTGACAAAATAAACAATAGACTACCATTAACAAGGCTCTCTTTCGTGACTCCACTGACAAAAGTACGATAATCTGTCACAACTTGATCCGGTTTCACGAACGTATCTATCACTACGTTTCCTTCAAAATCAACGACACTCACTCGTGCAAGCGCCGATTTTTTACCATTTTTGCCAACCCCAACCATCTCGCAATCTATAGCAAGAATATTTTGCTGATTTGCTATTGAGACGGTTCTGAATATTGACGTTATTGTGGGTAAACGTTGAGTTAGTTTAAGAATTTGAATTAAAAAATTTTGCATTTTATTATTTTTGCGATTAATTAATTAGCCATGATCAAGATTATCGTTATCGTTCTTTATCGTTATGTACATAGTGTCGATCAAAACAGTACTTACAGTGGTTGTCTTAGTTTTCGTCGGTTTTTTCTCGGCTTTTTTTTAATACTGTCACCAATGTCCTTAATAGCACCACCATTTTGTTCTTTCATATTGGAAACAGTCTTTTGTTTCGCTTTATTAACCACCTCTTCTATTCGGTCATGATTCAATGAAGTTTCCTAAAAAAAAAAATTGAATTGCAAAGAAATTAAGAAGGAAATTAATAGAATAAAATAAATACCTCGTGCTTCGCGTTGTTTAAAGACATAATAACACAATTAAATTATTAAAATATCGAAAAATTCTTTTCCTCATACATCTACAGATATTTATACCTGCCATATTTGTTCTTTGCTTAAATTAAATTTCGCCAAAAATAAGTACATGACATGTACACAGTTCTTATCGTTATCGTTTTACATATATTAATATGCATGTATGTGTACATGTATAGAAACAAAAAGCCGAGCCGCCAACAATGGCATAGTTCTTTTCTCGATATGATTAAGGCACGGATTTTGATTCTACGCTTTAAATTCTTATAGTATAGGAGCGCGAGACATTTATAACAGGCAATCAGAGAAAAATTAATCAATTAATTTATATTTTTAATATATTCGTTTATCAAATTTGTTATTTGAACCGAGTCGAACGGTGATTTAGTGCATTTCAGTTTTGTTTGCTTGTAACTAAAAATATGCTTTGTTGTTTGGGTTTAAGGAGGGCTTTTTGTCTACTTGTATACGTTACACCACTTCCAAATACATGTACAGTACATGTACATGAACTGTTTCACATACCATACTGTACATGTATATCATATCTTTTTTTTGTCATTTTTCTGTTAGACAACGCGCGCCAAATTGAAGTCGATTTTTTCAAAAAATGACGAAACTTTCTGAAAATACAGATACAATTGTTCTAAACGTTGGCGGAGTGAAGGCATTTAATCTTTTTGGAATTTCGAATTTTTGAAGTTACGAAAATATTAATTTTATTTTCTTTGATAACAGTATGAAACCTATCCAAGCACTCTCACAGCCTATCCCAATACCCTACTGGGCACAATGTTTCAAGAACGCAACAAAGAGCTACAAAAACCCACAAGAGATAACGAATACTTTTTTGACCGCAATGCACGCGCATTCCATTATATCATGGAATTTTATCGCACAGGCCGTCTCTTGTGGAATGAAACGTCATCACCATATGTAACACGCGAAGAAATAGAAATCGAATTCGACTACTTTCAAATGCCGCATTCGTCTTCTGTCCAAATTGAGAACAACCGAGCAACAATAGAAGATGCCGCGAAGCTAGTGGAAGATTTCACCGAGATGATGAAAAGCGTGATTGAGGAGCTTCGTAAAAATTTCCGTACGAAAATTTGTATCACCTTCCCTTTTTTGAAACTGGATGTTTTTGCGATCGAACCGGATCTTGGGAAGATAAAGTCATTGGTGAAGCCGTTTGTGCATACTGGGTGCCCGATTACGAGTCGATTTGGGGATATCATCAAACATAATCTTCAATTGCAATTTCACGGTTTAGAGTGTCATACTAGTGTTGAAACGATTGAGAATGATGTTCTTGTGTATCAATGGAAGATTATTGCTCCTTTTGCTTTTAAGGCTAATGAGATTCTGGCGAAGACTAATTTGAAGGATCCGAATGCGAAAGAATTCTAGTTCGATTTTGTCGTGGATTGAGATGAAACGAGGATGGTTTCATTAAAATAATGTTTAATAATAATGAATTTGATTTGGTGACATGAAGAGGATAAATTTATTATATTATATAGAATTATTATATGGAACAATAATTATTACTATAATGTAGTTTTCAGAACCAGACTTAATGTATGCAATTTACTTTTTTATAAATATTATAATTATAATTTTTTTATTTAAACAAAGATTATTTTCATAGAAAGTGAAAGCCTATGATTATATGGACTGATGCAGAAAGATTGGTACATCAATATAAAATTAATAATTGCTTCTAATAAAAATCATTCAAATTTTAAATTAAATAAAGAATGATCTAAATTAACTTTTTATATTATTTTAATTATTCTACTATACTTTAATTTAATAATAAATGAAGCATTACTTTACTAAAAAAAAATTATTTTTTTTAAAAAAAAAGAAATTTTAAATATTATCATTATCAATTTGCAAAATTAGAACTTTAAACTACATAAGCAGATTGTCTAATTTGATAAATATATATTTTAAATTTCATAAAAATTGAATCAGTAGTTATAAAGATATTAAGATTCAAAGTTTAGTAA
>CAJVPS010000580.1:0-22446 GCA_910591765.1 Ambispora leptoticha
CAAATCTTGAATTATATCAATTACTAGTGACTTTACTTAGTCAATCTTTATAATTTCTTTGATTTATTTATTTATTTTATTACCCTTTATTAAGACAATATCTGTAAATATTGGCACAGATCTTAGAAACCTTTGTTATTATTAAAAGTTATAGTCTAATTTCCCTCTCATTATCTTTAATTATTTCAATCTCTCCCAACCCTATATCATTAGGATGAATTAAAGTGAAATCTCACTTACCAATTCACTATAACAATACTTAATAATTATTAGAATAGACTTTTTGAATAAAATTAAAGTCAATATTGATATTAGAATAGAATTATTAAATTTTGAATATAATGATCAAAAAGAAAAAGTATTAATTAAATTTATTTATGATGATAGAGAAAAACTAATTTTTAAAGATACAAGTTCTGAAGAAGATAAATCAGAAAAAGATTCTGAAAGTAAAATTAAGAAATAGTATCTGGAAAAGAAGATTTTTTTCATATAACAATATGATAATTAGAATACTGTAACCCCTAAATAACAAGAATTTCAAGATAATGATAGTATTAAAATTATTATTAAAGAAGTCTAAATCTCTATTGAAACTCTAAACTGAAGCTTAAGAAATATTAATTTTGGAGAAATATCATTTCAAATTATTTGAAGTATTAAAGGATTCATGAAATACAAGTCTATCAAGAAGAAATTAAAATTAGATAGAAGAAATATACCTAAAAAGATTTCAAATGACTGAACAAGTAGTTTACTTAATAATACAATTGAAATAACTAATAATTATTTGATTAGCAAGAATCAAATAACCAATGCTAGTATTATAGAAATTTTTTTATATCTAATTATCAATATCACTAATATTATAATGATTTTACTAACTAAATAATCATCAAGATTCATAAACTCTTCTATACTAAACTTAAAACTAATAAAGTTTAGATTGATAAAATTAAATAAGAACTCTTCATTAATAAAAAAGTAAAATAAAGATTTGATTCATATCAATCTGTTGCACAACAAATTCATCCTAGCTCTCAGATTGAAAGATATCATAAATGTGAAAAATATATAGATAAATATTATACTGGAATATATTTCAAAATGAATAGAGAAAAAACAACTATCTATAATAATTGTATTAAAAAAAAATAAATAAATCTTCCTGTTTGCTCTTAATATAGTGAATGTAATAAGTCTAAAGAAATATTTATTACTGGAAGTTATGAGAAAAGATATTTCTATACTTATGAACATCAATATATCTATTAATTTAATCATGGAGAATGAAGAAAGAATATTAAAACAATTAATAAGCTTAGAGAATAAGTAATGCTATTAGAAGTCTATTATAAATGTGATAAAATTGGCAAAGTAATTCTATCTTGCTTTATATATAAAGATAACTATATTTAAGAAATCATTTATAAGAGTTCTGTAAAAGTCTCTATTACTAAAATATTTCAATATATTTATTAATAACTCAGTTTTAATTGAAGATAACAACTTGCTTGCTTGGATTATATTAATATGAAACTTTATCAAGAATGCTTGATTCCTTATGATAAAGACAAATATGATAATTATATATAATCTGAACTTTTAGCTAAAGTAAATAAAGGAAAATATCATATGACTTTAGAATCAATTTCAGAAGAAACAGTAATTAATAAATTAATTAAAGAAACTAGCTTTATCCTAATTTCAAATCAATCTTTTCAACTTGAATTGAATGAGATACAAGAAAGATTTAATATTATTTATCAGGCTCTTAATGAACTTTCTCAATAATTTAATAATTATTTAAAAGATGTCCCAGTGAAATAAAATGATAACTACTATGCAGTTAAAGTTTATAATGATCAAGATAAAGAAAAATTACCAGAAAAAGCATATTCTACTGATACTAAATATGATATTTATTATATTGGAAAAGAAGCAATTAGAATTCTATCACATCAAGTTATATTAGTAGATATATATATTATAATAAAAATTTTTATAAGAGTTATATGTCAAGTAATATCTTGCTCATTTCTTATCAAACAAGAAATTAATATTAAAAATAAAATTATTAATTCTAAATATACTAGAAATATTAGTATCATTATTCAAAATAACTCAGAAGAAGATTATATTATTAAGTCAGATCAGAAAATTGCTCAACTCATATTTCTATAACTTACTCCTATTAATCAACTTAAATCAGTTTCTATCAGAGAAAAGCTAGAATAGTTTAGTTAAGAAACAGCTGGATTTAGATTTATTGATTATCAAGAAGCTTATATCTATTTTTTGGAATAAGAATAAGAAGAAAAAAATGAAAATTAGCTATTGAACAAGAATAACTTCTTACTTAACTACTAGAAAATAATGCAAATATTTTTGCAACTAAATTACATGAACTTGGCAGAAGTAATCCAATTCAACATAAAATATATACTAGAAATGAATCATCTATTAAACAATATTCTTATAGAATTACTCTTTCAGATTAGATATTTATATTAGAAAAAATTCAAAGAAAGTTAAAAATAAATATTATTTAATCATCAACTAACCCTTGGACTTTACCTATCATTATAGTTTTCAAAAAGAATGGAAAGAAAAGGTTTTGTGTTGATTACTAAAAACTAAATGCAGTTACTATTACTATAGTAATATAAATATTTTTAATTTTATAATTTTTCAAACTTGATATTTTTAACCAATCAATTGATCTTTAAATAATATGTGATTTTAAATAATATAATTGATATATTAGTAATAGATTTAATCATGATTTAATAATATTCTTGCAATATTTCTGCAATATTTTAGTAATACTTCAAAATTATAAATAAAGAATTAGTCCTGAAATTAATAATAGTTCATAAATGATTCAATAACAGTTCAAAAATACTTTAGAAATAATTCAGTAATAATTTTAATTTATTTTTATTTTTTATTTTTTCTTTTTAGAATATATATCTTATTTTTTTATTTTATTTTATCATTTATATTATTTTATAACTTATCATATATATCTTATCTTTTATTTTTACTTATTCATTTATTAATTCTTTGTTCTAAAATTTGTAATTGTAATCTAGAATAATAAATGAGTTTAGATAGAAACTTATAAAATCTCAAGAATATATAAATATCTCTGCTCTGAGATCTGAAATAAATATACTTAAATAGTAATAATTCATTTGTTTTTTAAAAATACTTGAATTATATTTATCTCATAATTTTCCTTTAATTTTTATTTTGATATCTTGCTTTTATTTATCTTTTCTATTATAATAAATTATATTCTGATTATTTATAAGTTTTTCTTGCCTAAAAAACTTAGATAATAGATGTCCTTCACTTAAAATAAGTCAAGTATATTTTATTTGATTTAAAAGATTCTTGTAAGCTTTTTTATATATAAAAGTTTAGTTTAGTATTTATTACTTTAGATTTAGTATTTATTATTTTTGTTTTTGTATTTGTTACATTTGATATTTTTTACCTTAGTTTTAAGTATTTATTGCTTTGATTTTTAATATTAACTCTTAATTTAGTTTTTGTAATTACATCTTTATTTTTATATTTTTGTTTTATTTCATTTTTACCTTGTATTGATATAATACTTATAAGTATTAATACTAAAAAATCTTTAAAATAATAGTAATCCTCTTTATCTTTATAAATAATTTAGTCTTTATTCTCAAAACTTATTATAAATTATATTTATGATAAAATCTATCTTCCAGAATATAATTTGTAATATTTGATACTTTCTTTATGAATCTTACTCATTTAAAGATCCTATTCAACTTATTTTTATTATTTTATTTATCATTTATTTTATTAATTTAAAAATTAGCTATTCTTGAAGTATTTAATACCTACTTAATTAATCAGTTTAGAGTATATATTACTCTTTTATTAGATTTTTAATTGATCTACATCTCAGTAAATACAATAGAGAAGACTTTTGGAAATTCTTATCTCATATTGAATTATATAACTACTATCCTTATTATTATTTTGCTCATTATGATTCAGATTAAAGATTTGTAAATTTTCTTATTTGGATTTAAAACTATCATATAGTCTCTTATAACAGACTCTTACAAGAACTTTTTAATAATATTATATAACAGAATCTTATATCAAATCAATTTCAAAGAGAAATTATCAAGTTACTCAATATTTTTATATTTGGAATTAAAATCATAATTAAATAATAGATCTACCTAGTTAATAATATTCTTCTTGTTCTTAAAGAAATAGATAATTTTGAAATTCTCTTAACTAATTAATCAATAGAATCAGAATACAAAAATAGTGATTCAAAAGATCCTGAAGAGCTAACAGTTATAATTGAATAAATTTAATCTCAAAAGTCCTAAACTAAAAGAAAAATAACCATGTCAGACAGAATAAATAGCCTTATTCAAGCTCTTGAAAAATTAACTTGATCTATAAAGATCTAGAAAATGGAAAAGATTCTTATTTTAATTTGTAAATTTAAGGATAATGATTAGTAATGAGAGCTGCAACTAGTTGCAATTCTATTATAATTTTTTGATTAGCTATTACAACTTTATTATAATTCTTTGATTGACTATTGCAAGCTGCAACTAGTTGAGAAGTTATCTTTAGTAATAATTAAGATCTAATTAAGTGATTATATAATTTTGAAGTAGCTATCAAAGCCAATAGAATTACTAATAATAGAAAGATCAAGATAATAAGAAAATATCTAGAGAAACTAGCTACTATCTGATTTGACTAACAATCTATAAATAATAATCTCAAATTAAATAACTGAAAAAATAATGATTATAATAAATATGACTTTATCTGTCAATTTATTCTTAAATTCTATTTGTTTCATAAGATATAATAATAGTAAGATAAATTGAAATCTCTAAAACAGACTGGAATAGTTGAAGAATATGTAAATTATTTTATGAAATTAAAAAGTAAAATAAATTCAGAACAGATCTATTCAAAAGAATATAAAATTTGAATTTTCAAGAAAGAACTTATAGTGAGAGACAAAAATATCTGAATGATTGTCATACTCAAAGTTTAATTATAACTACTCTCTAAAATTTTTATGCATAATATAGGATATAACATCTGATCATCAGTATCTTTTTAGATTTGCAAAACATATCTTTAAGAAGTCTTAAATTATAGTGAACTTTCAGTATTGAAAAATAGAGCTTTTTCTTAAGAAGTAATATAAAATTATTTTTTTATGTAAATATCTAGCTGATCCAAAGTGAAGTTTTGGAAAAATAGCTAAGTAGATTTATTATAATAAGTTCACAGCCACTTATTAGATTAAAAAATATTATAAAAATAAAGATTTAAGTATTACAAAAAGATCAGGTTGACCATGAGTTATAATGATGAAGCAAGATGAATAGATTATGATGCTAATAGAGAAGAAAAATAATATAATAGTCACTAATATAAAGAAAAATATGAAAGAATGGAGTGTGAAGATTAGTATAAAAACTGTAAGATAATATTTTCATAAGATTGAAGATAAGTTTAATAATAAAATTTCTAAACTATTACTTATAAAAGAATATTAAAAGAAGTGATTGCAGTAGGCAAAAAATCATAAAAACTTTGATTGGAGTCAGATTATTTTTATGGATGAGAGTACTTTTCAACTGTTTATATAAAAAAAAAGGTCTGGCAGTTTGTTAGGAGAAGAAAAGTATTTCATTCTGTTAAGTATCTACCAAAAGTTCATGTCTGAAAATGTTTCTTCACTTCAGAATTTGGTAAGCTGATATGCTTTAAAAGAAATCTAAATGTAAATTTTATATGTAGTATCTATAAGAGAGATCTTCTGACTTCTATTCCAGAACTTTTTGATAAGAGTAACTCAAACTGAATATTGCAAGAAGATAATAATCCTAAATATTATTTAAAAATTATAAGAAAATAGAAGAAGAAGAATAGTGTCAAGATACTTTCCTGACTATCAATATCTCCAAACCAAAATCCCATAAAAAACTTGTGGCAATTATTAAAGATAAATATATAAAAGAAAAAAATTTGGACTGTTAAAGATTTGAAGGGGAAACTTATGAAAGAATAGAATAATCTTTCACCTGAGCTAGTTATGAAATTGGTAGATAGTATAAAATATTATATTATTCAACTTATAGATTCAAATAGTAATTATATTATGCATTAATATACTTAGTTGATCATGTATTTTAATAAAAAATTTTTTTAAAAAAATTCAATTATCTATGTGAAATGTAATAACTATTTAGATACTTTTATCTCTCATTATAAGTGTAACAAAATTAGATTAGTTATTAATAATTATATTATATTTATATTTTATCTTACAGATCATTGCTATACTACATACTATACCATACGTGACTTACTATATTATAATCATCCAATCATGTCAAGAAAAATTACCTGATTTATTTGAGTTATTTTAGCTATAGATAGTTTCTTAGTAGAATATCTCTTTTCTCTTGTTTTACTAATTTAGCTAGCATATTACTAAATTTATATACTTTATTTATAATCATTTATTTCTTTATTTATTCATTAATAAGTATCTTCTGAAGGTACTACTATATAAGTATTTTCTATTATTAATTTATTTATCTTATTATTAATTTTATGTAATATTAATTTATTATTTAAAGATATTATATCTGTTCTGTATTTTTAAGAAATAACAAGAAATAAATACACGAATAAAGAATAAGTTTTAAATATAATCTCTTATCTACTTTTGATTTAGTTTTCTGTGTGAATTCTATTTCAAATAATATTACTTATATCTTGAATCTTCTGTATGAACTTTTCTGATATAATATTATATTCTGATTTTTTTATATAAATTATTCAAATATATTATAATACGTAACAAAAAGATTATAACTTTGGTAGTAATGGAAAAGATTAATACTATACACATACATACATATACATATACTTTCTAATATTTCCTTAACTGATGAATGATATATTACTCATTTATCATTAATATACACTAATATATACATATACATATATATATAATGTTTGATCCTGGTATCTCAAGTGAACAATTTTAATAACTTCTCGCTGGTCTTACTAATCTTGTCTAATAATAACAATAACTCATCACTACTCTTGATAATATTAGTAATAATAGTGATAGTTAACATAACCCTTCTGCATCAAAAATTCCTTTCAAGATTCCAATATACAAAGGAGAACTACACAAAAATATTAATGTCTGAATTCTATAAGTAACTGGAGTATTACATGCTCAAGGAATCACAGATGAATAAATATGCATCATATATGCTAGAACTGGTCTTAAAGATGCTGCTCTTCATTAGTACTTGAATAAAATATGCATCACTAAAGAAAATTCTGTCTTTGAAAACTGGAAAACATTCCTTATTGAAGTCTATAAAGTATTTTAATCATCTAACTATCAATAACATCTTCATTATCAATTGTATCAACTTTGTCAAACTAGTACTATACAGGAATATGATGTTAAATTTAGAAATATCATAGGACAAATTGAAGAAATGGGAGAATTAGATCAAGTTATATATTTTATTGATGAACTTAAATCTGCAATAAAAATAGAAGTATCATATCAAGCACCAGAAACTTTTGATAATATCTAGAAACTTGTAATTTATTATAATACAGCTATGTTTAGTATTAGTCATCCTTTCAAAAGTGATAATTGCAATCATAATCAGAAATATAAGAGAAATCTGAGCTTTTCTTCTAACAATATGTGCAATAATACTGATTTCACATCCATGGAACTAGACCATGCTAAAGATTCTTATTAATATAATAATAATAATAATAGTAATAATAATCATGATAGAAATAATAATACTCATAATTATTATAACTATAGCAAACTGGATTATTTTACTAAAAATTGTTATTCTAAAAGAAAAGTCAAGATCAATAATATTAAAGAAAATAATAATACTATAACTACTACACAACACAATAACAATATTGAATTTACTTATCTTGAGGATAATCATGAGAAACTTTTGAAATTTAATAGCTATGTTAATAGAAAGTCTGCCTGGATTTTGCTCAATAGTAGAACATCATGAAATTTTATTGATAAACATATATTAAGAATAATTATTTACAAATATATAACATGAATCCTATTATTATAGAACTTATTGATGATTATAAAAAGAAAGTCAACTCATCTATAGCAATCAAAGAATTAAAGCTGGATATATATCATATCTTTAACATCAATACTCAAGTCCTTAATATTTAATATTATAATCTTATATTTGATAAACTATAACTTTATCATATCAATTCCATCATTAACTGATGTAATAATTTTATGACATTTCACTATGACAACAAAGTAATCAAGATCAATGCTAACAAAGATAAACTTGTATCTAGTTGCAACTCACTTTATGTATCTTGATAATAATTTGCTAAAATTCTACCTGATGCTGAATTATTTACAATCTGTGCTGCTATAAAAGAAATATATCAAGAAGTAATAACTTCTTGTAAAGCTACTTAATTAGTTAAAGAATTTACTAATGTCTTTCCTAACTCACTTTCTAATGAGTTACCATTAAAATATGTTATAGATCATACTATTAATTTAATACCTGGCTCTAAATTACCATCTCATCCTACATATTACTTATCTTATATTGAAATAGATGAATTGAAGAAATAATTATCTGACTTACTTAGCAAAGATTTTATTCACCCTAGTCTTTTGCTATTTGGAGTATCTGTCTTATTTGTACATAAAAAAGAAAGAACTCTTCATCTCTGTGTTAATTATCATGTCTTGAACAAAATTATAATTAAAAATCAATACTCTTTACTTTATGTTGATAAATCAATGAATCATTTAGCTAGAGCACAATATTTTTCTAAATTGGATCTCTACTCTAGATATCACCAAATCAGAATTAAAAAAGAAGATATTTATAAAACAGCATTCAGAACAAGATATGGTCATTATAAATTTCTTGTACTTTCCTTTGATCTCACCAATACATCTATAACTTTTATGACTCTTATAAATAATATTTTTCATGATTATTGAATAAATTTGTTATTATCTATCTTGATGATATTCTTGTATTCAGTAATACTAAGAAAGAACATCTTCAATATCTTTATATTATTCTTTCTAAACTTTGTGAATATAAATTCTATACCAAATTCAAGAAATATAAACTTATCAAGCAATATGTTAAATACTTAGATTATTTTATTTTAGGTTAAGAAATATCAGTTGATCAATACAAAATTACCGCTATTCATGACTAATCCAAGCTAATAAATATCTCTGAGCTTTGATCATTCTTAGATCTTGCTAGTTACTATAGGAAATTTGTAAAAGGATTTTCTGCAATTACTTTGTCACTCACAGCCTTACTTCACAAAGATCAAGAATACATTTGGAATGAGTCTGAGCAGAAAGCATTTGATAATTTAAAATAATATTTAATCATTGTATCTGTCTTAATTTTGCCAGATTCTAAATTACCCTTTACAATTATAACTAATATATTTGAATTTGCTATTAGAGTTATTCTTAGTCAAATCATAGAAAAGATGATCAATCTGTCACTTATGAATCATGTAAACTATTCTCAGCTAAACAAAACTATCTAATACATGAAAAGGAACTTCTTGCTATTGTACATACTATTCGTTTCTGGAAATCTTATTTAAAAGAATAATAATTTACTGTTATTACTGATCATGCATCTCTTGAATATATTAAGACACAACATAGTCTTTCTAAATGATAAGCTTGCTAGCTGGAAATCTTACAAGCTAATGTTTTCATTATTAAATATAAACTAGAAAAGGAAAATATAGTAGCTGATACTTTATCTTGTCCACTACAAGTAAATAATATTATTATAATCTCTGCATAACTTATCAATGATGAAAAGTTATAATAAAATATGAAAATAATAAATATTTCAAGGAAATCTGGACAGCCTTACAAAATTCTGAAGCATCTATATCAAAGTAATAATCTCAATAACACATTATTCTGAGAGATAACAAGTTTTATTTGAAAAATACAAATCATCTTGCTATTCTCAAGGATAAAACTCTGAGAACTCAAATTTTAAAGAAATATTATGACATCTCTATCTCTGGTCATCTAGAAATTGACAAAACTTATAAGCATCTACAAAGATTATATTACTGGCCAAAAATATTTAAGAATATTCATAAATATATTCTCAGTTATAAAGAATATTAAAGAAATAAATCTAGTAATCAGCCATCCTCAGGACTTCTACAACTCTTAAAAATATCTGAACAATATTGAGAACAAATTACTTTGGATTTTATTATACAATTATCTATAACTCATCAAGAACATAATATAATTCTAGTTATTATTAATTGTCTTACTAAATATGCATACTTTATTCCTACTCACACTACTGTTATTGCACCTGAAGTCACTAAATTATTTTTTAACAACATATTTAAATTACATAGATTATCTTGAGTTATAATTTCAGACTATGATACCAAATTTACTAGTCAATTTTGGAAATTACTATTTAAATAAATTGGAACTAAATTAGCTATGTTAATTGCATTTCACCCATAAACTGATGATCAAACTGAGAGAATGAATTACACTCTAGAAGAAATGTTATGAATCTATTCCATCTATAATCAAGATCACTAGAATGAATATCTTGTTGCCACTAAATTCACATATAATAATTCAATTTAAGCTTCATATGGATATACATCTTTTGAGTTAGATTGTGATCAATATCCAATCACACCTACAATACTTATTACAGATAATAAAGTTATCACTGCCAATAAATTCATTCAATATTGGAATAATATAATTAAAGATACTAAAGACTTATTAATAGAAGCACAGGATTACCAATCTAAATATGTTAATCAATATTATCATTTTAAGAATTTAAAATAGAAGATCAAGTTTTACTTTCAACTTGCAATATTATTGATCTTGTGGATAAATAATATCTTAGTAAAAAGCTTATACCTAAATATATTGGTCCCTTCTCTATTTTTGAAGTTATTTCACCTATTGCATATAAACTGGATTTATCTTTACATATAAAAATCTATCCTTTCTTTCATATTTCATTGTTAAAATCTTATAATTCTAATGATAATGAAGATTTCATTCATCTAATTCCATCACAATCAATTATCATATCTGGAACTAATGAAGAAGAATATGAAGTAGAAGTAATCTTGGATAAAAGAATTATTTGCAATAAATCTCAATACTTAATTAAATAGCTAGATTACTCTCTTCATGATTCTATCTGGAAATCTTTGGAAAATCTTTGCAATTCTATGAAACTTGTAAAATCTTTTGAATCAAAATGTTAATGAGGATATTGATTCTTAAGAGGAGAAATGTTATAATAAAATTGGATTAGTTATTAATAACTATATTATATTTATCTTTTATCTTGCAGATTATTACTGCACCACATACTGTATCACACATGACTTACTATGTCATAATTACCTGATCATGCCAAGAAAAGTCACCTGATTTATTTGAGTTATTTTAGCTATAGATAGTTTTTTAGTAGAATTTCTCTTTTTTCTTGTTCTACTAATTTAGTCAGCATATTACTAAATTTATATACTTTATTTATAATCATTTATTTCTTTATTTATTCATTAATAAGTATCTTCCAGAGATATTACCATATAAGTATTTTTTATTATTAATTTATTTATTTTATTATTAATTTTATGTAATATTAATTTATTATTTAAAAATGCTGGATCTGTTCTGTATTTTTAAGAAATAATAAGAAATAAACATATGAATAAAGAATAAGTTTTAAACATAATCTCTTTTCTGCTTTTGATTTAGTTTTCTGTGTAAATTCTATTTCAAATAATATTACTTATATCTTGAATCTTCTGTATGAACTTTTCTAATATAATATTATATTCCAATTTTTCTGTGTGAATTATTTAAATATATTATAATACATAACAAGAAGATTACAATAAGTTTGAAATTTGAAAATATATTAACTTAAATGCTGAAGACATAATAGAAAGCATTATTAAAATTGCAAAGAATATGGAAGAAGCTGATTTAGATCTACTTGAATAAATCTATTATCAAATACAAGCTCAGCCAATTGGTAAATAGAGTATTTTAGTAAAGGTCTTGCAAAATCTAATCAGTAGGTTAGATTATATAGAATCTGACAAAGATATAATAATTAGAATAATAATAATAATCAGCAATTAAATTAGCTAAATAACAGATCCATTATTATCTATTACAGTTGTAAAAAAAAAGAATATGTTAGTAGAGTATATCCAAATAACTCTTAATCTATTAATTAGTAATCTAATAATCAAAATATCTCATGAAATTAAAATAATTAAAATTAGAATAATAATAGTAATAATAATAATCAGCAAAATCAGAATATTTAAAATAATAATTAATAATCTAACAATTCCCAAAATCTGAATATTACTTTTCTAAATTCAGAATTTAACAGCTACTTTATAAGTATTTGGTAGTAATTCTTTAAGTAATTCATTTACTTAATTTAGTTTCTCATTATTAACAATCTATAATTATCTAGCTGAAAAAAGAAAATAAGTTAGAGTTATCAAAGAAGAAGAAAAGAGTAAAAAAAAATAAAGTTATCCAACTCTTACCTAAAGTATCTGAAGAAGATAAAATCACTTTGGAAAAGAAGAAATGAAAGAAAGAAAGAGCTCATCTTCTAATTCTAGTAAAGAAAGCAGAAACCTATGATATACTTGAAGATTTAGTATCCCAGAAAGCCAATATTACTATTGTCAACTTATCAAGATCTTATCTGAACAGAAAATTCAAATATTAAAAGGAATGAGAAAGGAATTACAGAAGAAGCTTAAGCAAAAAATAATATTTATTCAAAAGATTAAAACTATCTTAGTATAGTATGAAATCAAAGTTGAAAAGATCTCTATAAACTTAATCATTGATACTAGAGTATTAGGATGTATCATCAGCTATGAATTTCTTAAATAATTTGAAATAAAAATTCAATAAAAATCAAATATCTTCATATCTGATATTAATGGATATTCTAAATAACTACTAGGAGCTATTGATAATTTCCCTATTATTATTAATGGAATCATAATTCTAGCAGAAATAAATATTACTGAAGCTTAAATCTATAATCTTATAGTAGGAATAAATTAGTTAAATAAGATCAATACTAAAATCAATCTCAAGATACTTTGCATAACTTATTAAAGATATATAAAGATATTTTTATATCAAATCTGAATGAACTTGAACAAACTAATATTATTTAATACTTAATTAATACTGAAAATAAAAAGTCTATTTGTCAAAAAGTCTATAGAGCAATTATATCTAATCAAGAATTTATTCATGATGAAATCTAATGAATATTAGATATAGATATTATCCAAAAATCTAATAGCTCCTGGATCTTATCTATTATAATAATAATAAAGAAAAATAGCAAGAAAAATTTTGTATTAATTACAGAAAACTCAATACACTCATCAAGAAAGATATTTATTCTTTATCATAAATTGATAAAATAATGAATAATCTTGAAGATGCAAAATAATTTTCATTTATAAATCTTATATTTGATTACTGGCAAATTGAAATGGAACTATCTAGTATTAAAAAGATAGTATTCATTTCAAGAGAAGAATTATATGAATTCAAAGTTATATCTTTTGAACTTTGTAATATATCAGTAATCTTTTAACAAGCTATAGATAGCATATTTGGAGACTATAATTGGAAATTCATCATGATTTATATTGATAATATAAATATATATTCCAAAACTTGGAAAGAATATCTAGAATATTTTGTAATAATTTTAATTGGGTTATCTCTTTTAGATTCCTTTTAGTTTAAATCTTCATTTTGCACTATCTGTATAACAGATTAGCTTTGTATTATATTTCTAAGAAGATCAATTTCACTTTGAATATACAGATGAATATTATATATTTAATACATCTAGATTTAACACATTATTACTTAGATAATTACTATATGTATTATAATTATTAATTTAGATTATTAATATTTTTAATTAAATATTTTCTTTATAATTTTATTTGTTTTTCCTTCATTATTATTTATATTTAATTTATTATATTTAGAATTATTATTATTTATTGAATTATAATTAGTTGCCCTCTGAAGATGCAAATTAAGTTAATTAATTCTGTTCAATCCATATGTATTTTTTTATAGATTATTATTAATTTATTTATATTTTGTATTCATTTCTTTTATTATAAATATGATCTGTCTATTCTATAAATTAATTTCAGATCTGAATACTTTTAAATAATAAAAATAATCATAAGTTATAAAATTAAAACTTATTTATATCATATTTTATCTTGTTTATAACCATTAACAAAATAATCTTACAATTTAATAGTAGTAAACATAGTTATTACAAATATTATTCTTTAATATCTTACATATTATAATCACATACACTTTATATACACATATCTTAGTTTTTATTTATTAGAATTTAATAAAGATAAATATAGAATAATTTATATAATTCATGGCAAGCATCACTAAATTGATCAAAACTGTAAAAGAAAATGATTCCTCTGATTCTAAATCTAAATCTCATCTCTTAGTAAAACTACCTATCTACTCTGAAGAATCAAATGAGAATATACTTATTTAGATAATACAAGTTAAAATAATATTTCAGGCTCAAGGAATTACTAATAAGAAAACTCAGATACAATATACTATCATCTTCTTGATAGATATAGCTTTATATTGATATCTTAATAAAATTAAACTAGATAATACTATTTTATCTTTTGAAAATTAGAAAGTCTTTGTTACAGCTCTTAGAGATATATTCCAATTATCACATTATCAATAATATTTTTGCAAATAACTATGCCACCTTTATCAAACTGATTCAGTACAAGACTATAATACTAAATTCAGAAATATGTTAGTCAAATAATTGATATGAATAATCTAGACCAAGTCACTTATTTTATAAAAGATTTGAAATCTATTATAAAGATAGAGATAAGTTATCAGATATCAAAAACTCTAGAAGAAGCTTGAAAGCTAGCCATTCATTATGATACAGTAATATATAGACAAGACAGATTACTAGATCTATCAAGTAGAAATAATAATAGTTATCACTCACAGAATCAACACAAAAGTTATCAAAATAATAGTTCAATATCAATAGAACTTGACTAGATAGAAAGTCACTATAACAATAGAAAGAATAATAATAATCAGAAGAATAATAAATTCAAATCAGATCACTTTGCAAAGAATTATTATTTAAAATCCAAGACTAAAATTACAAAAATAGAAGATAAACAAGAAGAATTTTCATAATCTTATAAGAAAATAGAATTTACTTATCTTAAAGAAAACAGAAAAAGATTATTAAAATTCAATGATCAAGTAAATAGCAAACCAGCATGAGTTTTGCTAAACAGTAATATATTAAGAAACTTTGTAGATGAAAAGTTTGTACAAAAGAACAAAGTAAAATTACAAAAGACTATATCAGTTATAGTTGAACTTGCTGATAGCAAAAAAATAACTGTCACCATCATAATAAAAATTGATAAGTTAAAGTTAGATATCTATAAAATACATAAGATAGATATACAGATATTGAAATTGCAGAGATATGATCTCATTTTAGATAAATCTTGATTATTTTATATTAATCTAATTATAGATTGAAGAAATAATATCATAATCTTTATCTATGAATCAAAGATAATAAAAATTCAAGCTGACAATAAAGTAAAATCAGGCTCAAGCTGCA
Source organism: Ambispora leptoticha (assembly GCA_910591765.1). Taxonomy (NCBI): domain Eukaryota; kingdom Fungi; phylum Glomeromycota; class Glomeromycetes; order Archaeosporales; family Ambisporaceae; genus Ambispora; species Ambispora leptoticha. The sequence continues at coordinate 15,897 of CAJVPS010000580.1, forward strand.
ATTCAATTTATATTTCAAGATAGCAAATTACAAATCTATTAGCAGATGCAGAGCTCTTTATTATACATCTCAATAATACTGAAGATAAAAAAGAAGCAAAAGAAAAGTCACTTTTACCAGAAGTATTAGATATTAAAAGAAGATTTCAAGATGTATTTTCAAAAATCTTACCAAATTAGTTATCATCTAAAAGAGTAATTAATTATAAAATTAATCTTATTTCAGAATCTAAATCACCATCCAGATCTATCTACAGACTTTCTTTCATAAAGATAGATAAGCTCAAGAAATAATTAGCTAATCTTATTCAAAAAGATTTCATTCACCCTAGTATTTTATCATTTGGAATATTAGTTCTCTTTGTATTATTACTATAATAACATAAATTTCTTTAATTTTATAATTTTTTGAATATGGAAAATTTGACTAATCAATCAATTTTTAGAAGATATGTGATTTTAAATAATATAATTAGTGTATCAGCTATAGATTCAATCACAATTCAATAATATTTTTGTAATATTCTTGCAATATTTTTGCAATATTCTAGGATTATTAATGAATAATTAACTCCAAAATTAATAACAATTCACAAATAGTTCAATAATAATTCAGAAACACTTTAAAAATAGTTTAGCAATAAATTTCATTTATTTTTATTATTTATCTTTTCTTTTTAGAATATATATCTTATCTTTTCATTTTATTTCATTATTTATATTATCATTTAACTTATCACATGTATCTTATCTCTTAATTTTATTTATTCATTTATTGATTCTTTGCTCTAAAGATTGTAATTATAATTTAGAGTAGCAAATGAGTTTAGATAGAAACTTATCAAATCTCAAAGATGTATAAATATCTCTGCTCTGAAACCTGAAATAAACATACTTGAATAGCAATACTTGAGTTATATTTATCTTGTAATTTTTCTTTGATTTTTGTCTTGATAACTTGCTTTCATTTATCTCTTCTATCATAATAGATTATATTTTGATTATTTATAAGTTTTTCTTGCTTAAAAAACTTAGGTAATGAATGCTCTTCACTTAAAATAAGTCAAGTATATTTATTTGATTTAAAAGATTCTTGTAAGTTTTTTCATATATAAAAACTTTATTTTCTTTTAATATATATTCTTTGTTTGCCTAATAGTTAAAAATATATTATTAAAGAGTTTAGTTAATATACTAAATCTTTTATTTTAATTATAGTATTTAGTTTTTGATACCTATTCTTAATTTAGTTTTCATAATCACAATTTTATTTTTATTTATTTCATTTTTATCTCATATTGATATAATACTTGTAAGTATTAGTACTAGAAAATCTTTAGAATAATTATAATTCTCTTTATCTTTATAAATAATTCAGTTCTCACTCTCAAAACTTATTATAAACTATATTTGTGATAAAATCTATCTTCCAGAGTATAGTTTGTAATATTTGGTATTCCCTCTATAAATCTTACCCATTCAGAGATCCCAGTTAACTCATTTTTATTATTTTTATTTATTATTTATTTTAGTTATTTTAAGAATTGGCTACCCTTAAGATATTAGTTACCTAAATAATTTATTAGTTTATGAGTATATATTACTCTTTTATTAGACTTTCAATTAATCTATATCTTAGTGAATATAATAGAGAAGACTCTTGGAAATTCTCACCTTATCTGGACTCAGGATTATCATGTGATCTCACACAATAAACTCTTACAGGAACTCTTTGATAATATTATATAGCAAAATCTTATATTTAATTAACTTTAAAGAGAAATTATCAAGTTATTAAATATCTTCATATTTGAAATTAAAATTATAGTTGAACAACAGATCTATCTAGTGAATAGTATTCTTTCTGTTCTTGAAGAGACAGATAATTTTGAAATCTTTTCAACTAATCAGCTAATAGAATCAGAATATAAAAGTAGTAATTCAGAAGATCCTAAAGAATTAATAGTTATAATTGAACAAATTTAACTCAGAAAAGTTAACCAAAAGAAGAAATTATTATATTAGACAGAATGAATAGTCTCATTCAAGCTCTTGGAGAATTGATTCAATTCATGAAGATACAAAGAATAAAGAAGATTCTTATTCCAATTCATAAATTTAAGAGTAATGATCAGGATTCAATTAAATAGTTATATAACTTTGAAGTAGTCACAAAAGCTAATAGAATTACTAATAACAGAAAAATCAAGATAGTAAGAGAATACCTAGAGAAACCAGCTGCTGCCTGATTTGATCAATGATCTATGAGTAATATTCTTAGATTAAATGAATAAATAAATCAAGATCATAATGAACATAATTTTACTTTCCAATTTATTCTTAAATTCTATTCATCTTGTAAGATGTAACAATGGCAAGATGAATTAGAATCTCTAAAGCAAACTGGAATAGTGGAAGAATATGTAAATTGATTTATAGAATTAGGAAGTAAAGTAGATCCAGAGCAAGCATATTCTGAAGAATATAAAATTCAAATTTTCAAGAAAGATCTCAAACCTGAAATTTGAAAATAGGTTAATCTAAATGCTGATAATGCTATAAAAAGCATTATTAAAATTATCAAAAATGTGAAAGAAGCTGATTCAGACCCACTCAAACAAACCTATTATCAAACTTAAGCTCAACCAATTGCTGAATGGAGTGCTCTAACTAAGATCTTGTAAGATCTGACCAGTAGATTAGATCATGTAGAATCTGGCAAAAGATATAATAATAATAATAATAATAATAATTAGTAACGAAATTAGTCAAGAGATAGATCTTCTATTATCTGTTACAGTTATAAAGAAAAAGAACATGTCAGTAGAATTTGTCCAAATAACTCTCAATCAGCAAATCAGCCACCTAATAATCAGAATGCCTCTCAAAACTGGAATAATCAAAATCAGAATAATAATAGTAATAATAATAATTAGCAGAACCAGAACATCTAAAATCATAATCAGCAATCCAATAATTTATAAAATCTGGATACTACTTCTCTTCTCACCCAAATTCAAAATTTAACAGTTGTTTTACAAGCATCTGGTAATAGTTTATCTAGTAATTCATCCACCCAATCTAGTTTCTTATTATTAGCAACTCATGATTATCTAGCTGAAGAAAGAAAATATCAAAGAATTATTAAAAAAGAAGAAGAAAGTGAAAAAGAAAATGAAGTTATCTAACCTTTATCCAAAATATCTGAAGAAGACAAGATTAACTTGGAAAAGAAAAAATAAAAGAAAGGAAGAGCACATCTTCTAATTCTAGCCAAACATGTAGAAATCTATGATATACTCAAAAATTTGATATCACAAAAAGTCAATATTATCATTACATAACTTATCAAAACTTCACCTGAACAGAGAATTCAAATATCAAAAGAAATGAGAAAGGAATCACAAAAGAAACTTAAATGAAAAATAATGTTCATCCAAAAAATCAAAATAACCTCAGCCTGGTGTGAAGCCAAAGTTGGAAAGACTCCTATAGACTTGATTGTGAATACTAGAGTATCAGGATATGTCATCAGTCATAAATTTCTTAAATGATTAGGAATGAAGATTCAATAAAAATCAAATATCTTCATGTCTGTTATTAATGAATATTCCAAGCAATCATTAGAAGCTATTGATAACTTCCCTATCATCATTAATAGAATCGTAATTCCAGCTAAAATAAGTATTACTGAAACTTGAATCTATAATCTTATAGTAGATATAGATTGGTTAAACAAGATTAATACTAAAATTGATCTAAAGAAAAATATAATGATCTTTAATTAAAATGGAGAAGAAGAAAAAGTATCAATCAAATTTATCCATGAATAATAAAATACTATATCTGAAGATAGTGATGATAATACAGAAATATTCTCTAGTAAAACCTCTGATGATAAGTTTGAAATTGAAGATCAAAATCTAGAAGATTGTAATTTTCTATGGTGGATATCTGATAAACCCTGAACTCAGATTCATACTTCATCCAGATGATTTAATAATATAAATTTTGGAAAAGTTTCTTATCTGACCATAAATTCAATTCCTAAAGTTAGAAATGTTAAAATCTTTGAAGAAGGAATTTAAGTTAAGAATACTATTCTCATCTGAGAAGAATATTCAAAATTGGAAAGAAAATTCTAGCAGACTCACTATCAAAGTTCTTAATAGACTTTTGATTGGAGAGATTCTGCAGCTAAATGTTAGTATCATCATAAATTATCAATATCCAAATATAAATACTCTTAATATTTTAATAATCTAGTTATCTGGATTAATGTTAAAATGAATACTTCAAATAATTTATCAACAATTTTACTCCAGAATGAAACTAAAGACTGGTGATTAGAAGTAGAATATACTCAAGAATCAGAAAAGATATCTATCACTAAAGAAAAATTCTTTTCTAAAAATGAAGTCCTATGAAAATTAAAGTTAGAAAAAAGAATAGTTAAATGTTTCCATTATAAATACTTTGTAGATAGTGAAACTATTTCAAAAGCAAGAAATAGAAACAAATCTGGAAAACAATTTTATACTGATTGTTTTACTCAACAGCAACTCAATTTACCTGTTTGTGATTACTGTGGACTTCAAGATGAAGCTAGTCACTTTCTTGAAGTAACTTGAGGATATAATAAAGTCAAATATTTTTGTGACTATACTGAATAATATGTGTATATATTTAATCATGGTGGTTGGCAAAAAAATAATAGCACTATCAGAAAATTGAGAAGTGATGATAACTTGTTAAATATTTATCAATAATATAATGAAATTGGAAAAGCAATACTCACCAAATATATTACTGAATATAATGAAGAAGAAGAGATACAATATATTACCTATGATAGATCTGAAGAAGCATCAGTTCAAGAAATCTTTCTGACTATCTATCAATAACTATCTCTCTCCCAAAGAAAACAACTTACTCAATTGAAATATATTAATATGAAATTCTGCAATAAATATTTGATTCCTTGTAAGTAACTTCATTTTCTTTTTCACTTTCTTCTTTTTCTTTGACAGTTCTTTGATATTTTCTTTCTTTAGCTAGATAATCATGGGTTGCCAGTAATAAGAAACTAGATTAGGTGAATGAATTACTAGATGAATCATTATCAAATACTTGCAAAGTAGCTATTAAATTTTGAATTTGGACAAGAAGAGAAGTAGTATCCAGATTTTATGAATTATTAGGTTGCTAATTATAGTTTCAGATATTCTGATTCTGCTGACTATTATTATTACTGTTATTATTCTGATTCTGAGTATTTCAGTTTCAAAAGATATTTTGATTATTAGATAGCTGATTTACTAGTTAAGAGTTATTTGAACAAACTTTACTGACATATCCTTTTCCTCCATAACTGTAACAGATAATATCAGATCTATCTCTTGGCTGATTTCATTGCTGATTATTATTATTATTATTATTATTATTATACCTTCTGCCAGATTCTATATAGTCTAACCTACTGGTCCAATCTTGCAAGATCTTAGCTAAGACACTCTATTTACCAGTTGATTGAGCTTGAATTTGATGATAGGTCTGTTCAAGTGGATCTGAATCAGCTTCTTCCACATTTTTGACAGTTTCAATAATACTTTCCATATTATCTTTAGCATTTAGATTAATCTATTTTCAAATTTCTGATTTAAAATCTTTCTTGAAAATTCAAATCTTGTATTCTTCTGAATAATCATTTTTTGAATCTACTTTATTTTCTAGTTTTATAAATTGATTGGTATATTCTTCTACAGTTCTAGTTTGCTTTAAGAATTCTAATTCATCCTACTATTATTGCATCTTACGAGACAAATGGAATTTAAGAATAAATTAATAAGTAAAATCATAATTATCATACTTTTTATTTTCTCAGCTATTTAATTTGAGATCATTACTTATAGCTCATTGATCAAACCAGGTAGCAGCTGATCTCTCTAGGTATTCTCTTACTATCTCAATCTTTCTGTCATTGATAATTTCATTGGCTTTTGTGGCTACTTCAAAGTCATGTAATCATTTAATTGAATCCTGATCATTACTCTTAAATTTATAAATTAGGATAAGGATCTTCTCTATTCTCTATATCTTTATAGATCAAGTTAGTTCTCCAAGAGCTTGAATAAGGCTGTCCATTCCATCTGACATGGTTATTTCTTTCTTTGGTTAGGACTTTTGAAGTTAGATTTATTTGATTGTGACTATTAATTCTTCTGGATCTTCTAAATTACTACTTTTATATTCTGATTCTGTTGGCTGATTGGTTGAGAGAATTTCAAAATTATCTGTTTCTTCAAGAACAGAAAGAATACTATTCACTAGATAGATCTATTGCTCAACTGTAATTTTAATTCCAAATATAAAGATATTTAATAACTTGATAATTTCTCTTTGAAGTTAATTTGATATATGATTTTACTATACTATATTATCAAAGAGTTCCTGTGAGAGTTTATTATGTGAGACCACATGATAATCTTGAGTTTAGATGAGAAAATTTACAAATCTTCTGTCTGAATTTTCATTGGCAGGAAAATAGTAAG